>CAIGQV010018202.1:17481831-17496531 GCA_903798115.1 Danio jaintianensis
TGCATGCAAGCTTATCTCTCCATTCATTGAGCTCAAGTGTGTGTTCATCCTCCAGGGCTTTGATCTTTTTCTTCTCCATGTCCACAAGAACTTGAAGCTTCTCGTTCTGAAATACAAAAACACAAACTTTAACAACTTGTCCTATAAGTACACTCGATGCATTTGATAAAAGGTATCTTTTCCATGTTAAAACGAGTTTTTGTTCTAACCATTCGTGAGAGCGATTTTGGAAACCATTTCTATTTTAGGCTGAACAGCATAAACTTCTATGACAATGATCACCTCAGAAGTTGATCATGTGCTTTATTCAGTGTTAAAATGCTACTAATGTGAGTTTGAATACCATTTTTGTGCCATTTATAGCCATACTACTGAAAGCAGCAGCAGATAGTTTACCGCTGAATTTGAATTAAAATAACTAGCAAACGGTTTGAAAATGAAAGTCAGAACTCTGACATAAGTCACTCGATAGCCTATTAATAATGTTAAAGAGGTTTGATATGTATCAATAACATGTTGTTGGGAGTGCAGTACACTATTCTGCACTTCTGAATGGCTGGTATTTAAATGTTTCTGTCGTGTCGCATTGTATTTGGTGCGGACAGCCAAATTGCTTGTCGCTGGAATCTTGTCACTCGTGTAGGACAGGTGTAAGGCCTGATCAGTGCTCTTCTTCAGATATCTCATACTGTGCTTCAGAATATATTTAACTATTATATATATATATATTTATTTATATTATATTTTATTTATTAATTTTTTTTAGTGTGATTGTCCCCTTAGGCTATAAGCAAGCTGTTGCTGATGTACCTGAAGCTGCTGTAGTTCTCCTATACTGGCATCACATTGTTCCTGCACTGTTTTCAATTGGCTCTCGTGACTTTCTTGAAGACTCTGTTTCTCTTGCTTCTGTCTGGCCTCCTCCTCAGACGAAAGCTAAAAACAAAACCAGAAAGGACCTGCTCATCAACAGTTTCATTTTAATCAAAGTGTTATTAGCTACACATTGTTCTGACCATTCAGATTTCTGCATCCAAACCTGTGTGAGATGCTGTCTCTGCTCAGGGCCGCTCAGACCTTGCTTTCTGAGCTCCATTTTCAACTGATTCAGTCGGGACTTAGCTTCAGCTTTTTGGGTCTTCAGGAAGAACGCTCTCTCCTGGGCCTGCAGTGACTTCTGCTCCTCCAGGAGAGACTGCTGGAAGCGGGACGCTCTCTCTTTATCCTGCCAGAAAAGAGAAACCATGGTCTCACTAAGATACAATGAACGGAGAGGATAAATACAAAAGAGAATAGCGGCTCCTTTTGGATGTTACCTTGTTGTGTCTCTTGGTCAGCTGCTGTCTTTGTAGGGAATACTGCTCTTTCACCTGCTGTTTAAATAGATGATACTTTTCCTGTAGATGGCGCTGTTCTAACTCCCAAATCACAGCTTCACGAGCTTAAGAAAGAAGGAAATGCATGTTTGGAATTATATACTACCTGTAAGTATATTTTAATGCACACTGCTTATTTGGTTTTACTGTTCATAATACTACATGAAAACATAGTGTACAATAGTGTAGGCAATACTGATAAAAATGTATCTTGATGGGGGTTTAACAATAGTTTGGGAGTGTGTGTATGTTATAATCTGGGTATCTTGGCTGGATTAGGATGGTCACAGATAAATAACTATTACGATAAAACCACCAGTAGGTGGCACCGAGTTCTTGTCTTAATGAGTGAATCACTGAATCATTAATTCAATTGATTATTTCAAAAGGGCTGATTCATTCCGAAACAATGCAATTGACTGTTTTTTATGAAAAGATCATTCAATCACAGAGTTGTGTTGTGAGTGATAATAATATTAGCTCGTACTATAATATTTCAATAAACATGACAAACTGCTATGCACATTAAATATTGGAATAATGTTAAGCGTTCTTATAAAAGACTGAGTAAAAGCTGCAAAATAATGTTTTTTTCTATTTAAAAAAAAATCATAAATCAACAGACATACTGTTTCAAAATAAAAGTTAAGACTTAATATCAAACATATTTAAAAAAAACAAAAACATTTTATTTGATGCTTAAAAATGCAGATGAATGTGGAGTGGAATAAATAACTTTTCAAATTTGCAAACATGCAAAAAAATCTTATTTGTTACACTGAAATGCATTTTCAGATAGGTATAAATATTTTAGAGAAATATATTTGGTTTAATATAATTATTATTTATTTGATTATAAATTCCTTTATTTCATCACTTGGAAGTGAGATAATGTATGCATCAAGTCATCTTGAACCCCAAAATTGGCTCATAACTTTAGCCTGCCGTCGATTGAAAAGTGACAGAAGCTGAAAAAGATCACCAACAGCTATGATGATTTTTGGCCGCTAATAGGCATGTAAGCAGTGGTATACATGCCTCGCTTGAGCTGTTGAGATTTGACTGTAATCTCCCACTCCATTGACGCCACCTTCCTCTTATGCTCCTGAACACCCTTCTGCAGAGCTTCATTGAGCTCCTGCTGTTGCTTCTGCAGGAACCGCTGCTCCTACAGCACAGAAGCACACATCAAACATCAGTGACTGTTTTCATGCATTTCAGCCTAATTATGAGTCAGTCTGTACCTCTTTAGGGTCTGCTTTGAGTGCACTGCTTTTGCGGCTCAGCTCTTTCTCCTGCTGGGCCTTGAGTCTCCGTGCGTCCTCCCTTAGTCTGGATGTGTGCTCGGCCTCCATCTGACCGCTTTGCTGCTGATATTGTTTCTCAAGTCTCTCCAGCTCACCGTCATAATACTGCTTCTTGCTCTGGAACAGGATGAACACTTGACTGATGCTGATAAACACTTATGAATAATTAGTGTAAAAGTGCAATTTTATGAATGGGTGACAGTGACTTCATATGTGTTGCATGTTCAGTCTGTAGGCATGTGTGAGTATTTAACAAATCAGCAATGGTAAAATGAAAAAAGGACTTATGTGCATTAAGTGCTTAATGTTTCTTTACAAAGTAACATCACAACTACTGGCCTGGCATGTACAGTGGAAGTCAAAATTACTAGCCCTCCTGTGAATATTATTTTTCTTCCCAAATTTTTTTTTCCCCCAAATGATGTTTAACAGAGCAAATATTTTTCTGAGTATTTCCTAGAATTTTTTTCTTCTGGAGAAAGTCTTATTTGTTTTATTTCAGCTAGAATGAAAGCAGTTTTTAATTGTTTAAACTATTTTAAGGTCAATATTATTAGCCCCCTTAGGCAATTTTTTTTTCGGTAATCTACAGAACAAACCACTGTTATACAATGACTTGCCTACTTACCTGAACTTGCCTAGTTTACCTAATTAACCTAGTTAAGCCTTTACATTGTACTTTAAGCTGAATACTATTTTCTTGAAAAATATCTTGCAAAATACTATGTACTGCCATCATGGCATAGATAAGAAATCTGTTATTAGAAATTACTTATTAAAAATATTAATTATTTTTCCGTTAAACAGAAATTGGGGAAAATTTTTAGTTTTTTCTGTGAAACAGTGGCTTACCGTCATTTCTTGCTCTATATGGCGGAACATCTGCTCTCGCTGCTGCTGCAGTTTCAGCTCCAGCTGGGCATGTTCTCTCTGCTCTTCCCTCTGCAAGAGTTTCAATGCATGCAGCTCCTGCCGTCTACAAACACCCAAAAACACATTAACTTAAAAATGAATGTTCCAAACAAGTTTTTTTCACAATGATGGCAAAGAGCCATGTTTGGTTCTATAGAGAACCTTTCAGGGGTCACGTTGTTGTGTGTGATGAACATTTTATTAATCTAAAGAGCTTCTTCATTCTTGTGGAATGGAAAGTTTCCATGAAAGTTAAAGGGTTATTCTTGCAATGTGTCAATGAAGAACCTTTATTTTTAACAGTGTAAAGCATAAAGACTTGTTACCTGTTGTAGCGCATTAGTTTTTCTTTGCTGTCTCCCTCGCTGACCACTTTGGATGTGGTGACACTGACTTCACGACCATCCACCATAAATTTACGGGTCTTTTTAACAGTCATCCTGCTGGGATGCAATTCCTAAATACCCCAAAACGAAAAAAGTTTGGTACATGTTGAATTTGACTGTTTGATAATGACAATAGCACATTGCTAGTTTCAGACTCACCCCTTCAAACCCAGGAGACATCAGAGGACTGGTGGGGGAAAGAGGTGGAATCATGTCATCATTAGATTCATTAGGTGTGGATCCATTCGATTCATGTGACGGAATTGAATCTGAATCTTTCAAGCCATTTGCAAGCTTTTCTTTCGTTTTGTCCTCCTGAACTACAAACACCACATGCTTCTTCAACTTTGATTCAGGAACATCTGTTGTATCTTCAACAACATCCTTTGAATCTTTTTCTGTAATGTTCTGTGTTATATTAGACATTTTTGGAAACTCTTCTTCAGGTTCTTTTGAACTTGTCGCATCTTGAGCATCTCCTTCATTACTCGTTTCCTTTTCTGAATTATCCTCTTCCTGGTTTGACATCTCTGGTGTCGGTAAATCTGTAATATTTGTTGTCTCATTTTGGATCAGTGTTTCCATCTCTTCATCTGAATTTCTGGAGTTCTCACTGTTTTCATTTCTTGTGTCTACATCTTCATGTTCCTCCTTCATGCTGTCTTCTTCCTTGCTGGTCGAACATTCCTCCTCCATTGTTTCCTTGCCTTTTTCACTGCTTTCCTCTTCCTCAGACTTTTCATTGTTTGAGTTGACATTTTCATGGCTCACCACTTCATTGATCTCCTCGCTCTCTACCTTCATTGCAATGTGATCTTCCTTGGTGGTTGTTTGATCTTCTGTCTCTAACAACCTTGATTCTTCCTCTGTTCCTCCATCTGTCTCCAGTTCTTCAACTGTTTCTTCAGTTCCCAATGGTTCAGTTGACTGTTGTTCTTTCTTAAGGTCAGGAGCTCTTTCAGGAACAATACTCAAAGGCACCTCAGAAGTTTTAGTATTATCTATCATGAAAGTAGATGTTTTCAAAGAACAGGCCAGATTAAGGTACTCATTGGGTTTTTGCTCATTCCTGTCATTTTTTGTAGCTAGTGGTGTTTCCAAACACAAAGCTAGAACCTGTGTGCTCTGTAGTTGTTTTGCATCTTTTTCAATAACAGCAGGTATTTGGAGGGATTTCCAAAATGTTTGATCATTGTCAGACTTTGTCACATTGCCATTTCTTTTCTCATCAGCATCAGTGTCCTCTTTGGTAAGATGTAATGTTTCCCTTTCAGAGGAATCTGTTGTTTGTGCTGGTGTGCTGGAGTGATTTAAGTTCTTGTCAGTTTCTTCTGTATCTTCCTCATCTTTGGGGTCAGCAACTTTGTTATTTGAAGCATCGACTATGTCAGGTGTTTTCTCTGTTGGTTTGACAGTGTTTTCACTTTCAGTACCCTCTGAAGGACAAGTTCCCACAGTCTGGGCTGCACTTGGATCTTCTGAGTTTTTAGTTACCTGAACTGATGAATTGTCACCCCAGAATCCAGATTTGCAGCGACGGGAGCCGCCGGACAGAAACGAAAGGAGATTTCCTGGAACGGAGAGGCGTCTTGCCCTCTTCTGAGCTTTGGCCTGATTAGTGGCCTGGGAAGCCCTGCGGGTCACTTTGACTTCGGAATTTGACTCTGAGTTGATGGGGGATTGAGGAACAGCGTCCAGAACAGAGGTTTTCTTTGGGGTCTCAGGTTCTTGTGGTCCTTGTTCTTCTACTGCTTGTTCTGGTTGTGGCACTGTTTTCTCTGACTCTGTGGTGATCGTGTCTTTTACAGAGGATTGGATATTGAACAAAGACTGTGAAAGTAAAGATGCAGAAAAATATTAATGAATCTTTTTACTGCTACAACCTTTGATAGTCTATGTTAACGTTTAAACGTCCAAATGTCCAACAACATGTGAAGCGTTCAGATGCAAAAGTGCCGTCTAAAATTAGCATTTTTTTCCTGGCTCCTATGTTTATGTTCAGTTATTTTACTTTAAAGAGAATTAAAAGAACAAACCTATGCATATCTATTTAACTTAGAGGTTTTTACATCTGAACTCTTTACATTGAGAAACAAAAATAAAAAATCAACTAATGAGTTCATAATTTAAAAAAAAACATTCCTATAATTTTCTAAATCTTCATTAAAGATAATAAGGTTGTAATTAATGTTCAGTTTCTTTGGCAGACCCATTGCTTCACTTCAGAAAACAATGGAGAAACTATAGGTATTGATTTGTTTGACTCTCAAAGTGTCAGCAGCCATTGACTTGCATCTTTTAAATCAGTTTCTAAATTTTTGTAAAAAAATAAAATTAAAATAAAAGCCACAAAAATCTTAAATGAGTTAAATAATGGAACATTTCATTTTGGATATGTTTGAAGGAATAGCCAAAAAATACATTGTATGAGCCAAAGTTTTTATTTTATGGCAAAAACATTGGGATATTAAGTAAAGATCATCTCCCATGAAGACATATTGTAAATGTACAACTGTAAATATATAAAAATATAATTTTTGATAACTAATATCCATTGCTAAAAAAACCTTAATTTGGACAACTTTGAAGTCAATTCCAAAGTCAATTTCTCAGTATTTAGATTTTTTTCCAGATTTTCAAATGTATTCAGCTTTCAGATGATGTAGAAATCTTAATTTACAAAAATGTACCTTTTATGATGTACTTTTTATGGTTTTGTGGTCCATGCAAATATTATGTTTTTTTTAAGGACATCAAACCACATATTTTAATACCTAAAGAAACATTTAATAATTGTTTAATGTATTCTGTGCAAAAAATGATTTCAATTATTAAATACATTATTTATTTCTAATAATACCAATACACAAATAATACTCACTCACATTTCTTCAACTTATTCCCTTCTTTATGAAGGGTTGGCACAGCAGAATGTACAACCATTTCAAAGGAATAAAGTTGTAATAATATTTAATAGAACATTCTTAAGGTTTTTTGTTTTTTCACTAGAAAAACTCTGGCTTTCTAATAGTAAAACTTTTTATCTATTCTCTATTCTATTGTCTCTCTTTCTACATATGTACGTGTGTGTGTGTGTGTTATATACTACTTTGACTGGGAATTGTATTATTTTCTGCACATATTATTTCTTATTAGTTCTTATTTTGCTTTGATTAATTTTATTATCCTCATTTGTAAATCACTTTAGATAAAAGCGTCTGACAAATGATCAAATACAAATGTAATCAATTATTAATTCCATATTAATACCTCATCCTCTACGACCTCAGTGACCTCTGCTTTGGCCTCAGCGATGAGCTCTTTTAGGGCTCGTCCGTCTCTTCCAGCATTAGAGAACGGGTGAGCCATGAGCTGCTGGGTTCCCCATCGAGCCTCCGGGTTCTTCTGCAAGCTCCTCCGAAGGAAATCTTGGAAATGTGATGACCTGGTGGCAGAAATCGGGATAAACCTTAAACGTAAACCAACCACAGCAGGTCTAGAAATGGGATGAGGAAGTGAAGACCCACCACTGGCGAGGATTGGTGAGTGTTGGTGGAGGAGATTTGGTGATCTTCAACAGGACCCTCATTGGGTTGAGGGAATGGTGAGGGGGCTCCATCTCTGCAGCCTCGATTAAAGTGATTCCCATTGACCAGATGTCAGCTTTAGAGGTGTAGGGATTGTCCTTCGATGTTTCGCACATGATAACCTCTGGTGCCATCCTTGAATAACAGAATAAGTTGATCCAGTGTTTCTTTAATAGTGGCAGAATGACTACTGATGTAATTGTTCAAACGTTCTTCTAACATTTGATCAGGGGTTTGTTCCATGGAAATGTGTACAGAAATAAATAAATAATAAAAAAGGAAATAAAAATAAAATAATATTAACGTTAAAAAAAAAAAAGTTTAAATAAATTAAAAGTACATGTATTATTATTTAAATTAAACCAAGAAAAAGTTATCTAGTTGTATATTTATTTTTTAGCTACAAAATCAACAGTAAATTATTTTATTTATTTATTTTAAAACAATGTATTAAAAGTAATAAACACACAAACATTTATTCAGAATATAAAATATTAATACATTTACATGATATGACCATAATAACAATAGTAATGATAATTATAGAATATTTCAATTTGATTTATGAAAAAAATCTTAGTTATTGTTATCCTTATTAAGAAGAATTTTATGAAAGAATAATCATTTCAAAATTGCCAAAAAATATTCATGACAAAATAAGTTAATAAAATTACATTTTAAAATCCAACATTTGTACACAAAAACAAATTAATCATTTAAGTTTAAAATATTAAAAAAATTAAATAAAATAAAAACTGGATTAGAAAAGATTACAATGAATAAGGTAATAAATTAAATGCAATCCTATAATGTTAATTATAAGAGAAAAAAACAACAACAAGACTGTAATTTACTATAAAATAAATGTTTTCCAAACAATGACTTAGATATATATGTAATATTATTGGCGACATGGTGGCTCAGTGGTTAGCACTGTCTTCCTCACAGCAAGAAGGTTGCTGGTTCGAGTCCCGGCTGGGCTAGTTGACATTTCTGTGCGGAGTTTGCATGTTCTCCCCGTGTTCACGTGGGTTTCCTCCGGGTGCTCCGGTTCCCCCCCACAGTCCAAAGACATGCACTATAGATGAATTGAATAAACTAAATCGGCCGTAGTGTATGATTGTGAATGAGTGTGTATGGATGATTCCCAGTACTGGGTTGCCGCTGGAAGGGCATCCGCTGTGTAAAACATATGCTGGGTAAGTTGGTGGTTCATTCCGCTGTGGTGACCCCTGATGAATAAAGGGACTAAGCCGAAGGAAAATTAATGTAATATTAATATTTTCACAAGAAACTATAGATGCCTTTAAAAATCATTCACAAGGATATTTAATTGTGCAAAACATTTTATAGTCCTTTATAGGGACAGTTAACCTCTCTTTTACTCACCCTCATATTTGCTGTGTATATGTATTTTTTTTCTTATATGAAATACAAATTAATAAATGTTGGCAAACGCAAGGGAGTCTCACCAGTATGGAGTTCCAATGAACGTTGATCGTTTTTGCAGAGTGTAGTCATTTTTTGCAGACACACCGAAGTCAGCTGTATGAAAAAAAATATCAGAATCAGAAATCAGAAAGAGCTTTATTGCCAGGTATGTTCACACATACGAGGAATTTGTTTTCGTGACAGAGCTTCTACAGTGCAACAGAATTTCAGAGACAGGACAAAAAACAGATAATAAATATATTTTAAAAATAAAAGTAATAGTGAATGCAAATATACAAAGTGACAAGTGTATGTACAGGTATATTACTATATACAACGTTATATGGCAGCTGTTATGTGCAAATTGGCATGTAAAGTATGTTGTTAAATAAGTGTTTATGTGTATAAAAAGTGTATAGCAAGTAGTGATGTTTGTTATAAACAGATACAACACCTGCTGTTTTATTGTGTATTTAGGCCTAACATTGTGAAAGCTGAAGTACGGTCAGTATTTCTCTACCTAGTTTGACCTGTCCATCCATCGTAAGCAGAATATTGCCGGCCTTCAGGTCTCTGTGTATGATGTGATGCTGGTGCAGGTAAAACAGAGCCTGGAGAGTCTGCCAGCAAACCTCACTGATCTGCTGCTCCGTCAGGCCACGCTCCAGCTCTGAAACACACATATACGTACAGTATAAGATGATGATGATGATGTCATGCATATACTACTGTAAACAATATCTCACCCAGCATAATATCATCCAGAGCTCCTCCGGGACAGTACTCCAGCAGGATCTGCACAGAGAAAACACTCAATATTATGTACTCAATATTGTACTCCAATGGTTACCGGTTTTTCAAAATAACTTCTTTTGTGTTCAACAAAACACAGAAACTCAAACGGGCTTGTGACAAGTGAAGGGTGAGTAAACGATAACAGAATTTTCAGTTTTGGTTGAACTATCCATTTAACTGGAAAACAAACACCCAGAAACAGATTTCTTACCCAGAGCCAGCCCTCAAAGAAGATGGCATCCAGCAAGGAGATGATGTTCGGATGTCGACAGGCCGCTAAGATGTCTATCTCAGTGATGTAGTCGTCCAGCTGCTCCTCACTGCGCACTTCAATCACTTTAACAGCTCCCAAAACTCCTGTTGTCTGATTCTGGGCCTGAGATCGATACTACATACTGTAATATCTGCCTTTGACACTTATAAGTGCAAGAAAACAATCAACAATGTTTAATCAAAAGATATGTGCAGTACAGAAACTGCAAAGTTGCAAGGTGCCGTTCATTTTAAGAGAGGTATGAAGATGAGTAGGCTGATTACATGGGGGTGAATATTCTAACAGGAAGCCATCTTTGATCTTTTTTACATTTTGGTTTAACAGGAAGTTGCCAAACCACAACATAGCCCTAAACCCCCCATTTTCTGTCACCTTGGAAACCTATAAATAAATACCAGTGTGAATGTTTTTTTATATCTACTACATTTGTAGCGTTTTCATTTGCGAAGTGAATGTGTGAGACATCTGGTGTCATTCACCTCTATTTAGGTTATGCTGTTTGATATTGCAAACTGGTGTGTTACTCTATCATTTTCATTTATAATGGCAATTATAAACAGTGCTTTCAATGTAAATACTTCATGAGTTACTGTTTACTATGTTGTTGTTTTTTTTAGGCATAACTGGAAAAAATGATTCATTGGATTTATTAAAATATGCAAGGTAAGTGGTGGCAAACAATTGATATGGGCTGAATTTAAACAAACAAATTAAGTTGAACATTACTCAATTTAATTTGTTGGTTTAAATTCAGCCCATATAAATTGTTAGCAAACACTTACCTTAATTTTTTTTTCAGTGTAGCTGCTAATGAATCAGAAGTCTTATTCTAGATTCGAAGAAAATAGTTTGCTTAGTGTCCTTTTTACTTGTTTTATTTTTCTAAAAAATATATATAACTAGATATATCAAGTAAACTGAAATACCTACAGGGTACAGGCTTATTGTTTTGTGAAGAAAAACATTAGAAACATTAACCATTAAACGTCCATAATTCATTATTTTAACTGTAAATAAAAGAGTTTGTGTAACTTTCAAAATGTTATGGCAGGCCCACATCACTGCCGCTGTAGGAGCGTGGCGACGACAAGTGACTCGACCATTCACTCAACCGATTCAACAAACTGATTCATTTTAAACGAACATCAAAACTCGACGAAAGGCGACCCAATTGAGTCCTGTCTTCACATCGTTTGGAATTGCTGACATTGCAAAAACAGACTAGGTAGGTTGGCTACTCAGTACTGACTTGCAGTTAACCGGTTTATTGAACTTTCTGTAAAAGCAATTTCATATTACTCGTTTGTGGTCCTATGATGATTATCAGCAGATCCAATGTAGGCCTTCAGGAATTACCAGTAGCTCTCTTTACAGTAGGATTGTTGTTAGATTTGTGTAGATGCGTGCTTTAAAAACTTCAGTGTGACCAAATCTGTCTGTTTTAGGCCTAACGTTACGCTGCTGGAAAATAAATAAACAAACAAAAAATAATCATAGAAAAAACAAACATCATAGATTTTGTAATGGTTTTAATGGAATCTGTAATAGGCTTTCAGGACTTACTATTGTTTTGTTTTTTTTTACTTTATATATTATATACTATTTGCCTTCTTTGTGTGGCATGTTAAAATCAATAAATCCAAATGGAATATGTCCCAAAAACGCACCATACAAACTGGTTTTGGTTGTTTGAATTTTATGGTTTGTATTGTTTTTAATGATATTTGTACTGGTAACTATTAGAACATCTGTGATGGTTTCTATTGTTTTTGTTAGTTTGTTGATGTTTTTGTATTATTGTTATTATTTATCTTAATGTTTTTGCAGTGTGGTAGTTTGGTTAATCTAACATGAAAATGAAATGTAAAAGTTTAGGTCAGCTAAAATTGGTCAGTACTTCAGCTGAAATGCCAGTCTGAGGGATTTCCTTGAAATGACAGATTAGATCAAAGCATGCCAGTGTACCGCCAAGTTTTATCTTTTAAAAAAAAACATTTAGCACTTTTATTAAAACTTTAAATCCAATTCCAGTTTTCAGTAAGTAGCATATAATAAATATATTACAAACATGTTTTATTGAACTGAAACTGAATCTCATCATTCTTCATCATCTAAATCCCTTACCTTATAGACCTTCCCAAAAGCTCCATCTCCCAGATCTCCCAGAGTCTCCCACGACTGGTGCGGATCCACATCCCTCTTTAGGTTTTCATAATGCCTCACTCGCTTTTTCTCAACACCCAGCCGAAAGATTCGCATCAGGAGGGAGGCCATCGCTCCCTCCTTACAAACTCACCCCAAATCCTTATGAAATCCCAGTCTCTTTAGTAAATCAGTGGTCCTCAACGTCTCGTTTAACAATGAAAACTCCTCAGGCCTGCCCAAAACTCAAAACAACACATAAACCGAGTCTCTCTAAGGCAAAGATGCTTTTGATTTTCACGTCTGCCCTCATGCACATCTCACAGCACGACAGGAAGCTACAAGTAGCAACCACATCCTTCACAGATGTGGGCCACAATAATGTATACGATGTGCACCTCATCTTTAGAGATGTAGTTTGTGCACTCTATTGTAGTGCATTTTTGATAAGCGAAACATATAGAGAAATAATTTTAGCAAACTGTGTACACATATCATGGCCCTGTGCTTACTAATGAGTTAAAAATGTAAACTTGCAGCAAAAGTATTTTGGGAAGTCCCCAAATTCTAATTACACATACTAATTTAAAACCACCCACGTTTTTCTTTTTGTTTTCAGTATGGGCCTAGAAACATATCATCAGTAAGATCATTTTCCACTGTTGGCTCTGTTTACTGACATGTGTAGGAAGATCATAGAGATGTGGTCCTACACTATGACCACAAGATGTCGCTTTAGTACCACATAATTAACGCTTGACAAAAACATCTATATTTTTCAATGGAGCAATTTGTTGATCCTTCAAAAAGCCTTTACAAAATCTTCTTAAGTTTTTTGTTCATATTTGATGTATCAGACTTTGTGATTTATGTAGTAACCTATGCTATAGAACAATAGTCACTAAACTTTTAAGACCAATCCCTAATCTCTGCCTTACGTAAAAGGCAACTTTAAAAGGCATTACGTAAAAGGCAATCTCAACTTTTTTGGTACAATTTCAGGGGAATGCTTTTGTATCGGTTTCGTAGCAATATCTGGCAACATTGCAACGCACATAAACGAACTGACAGTCGGCAGTCAAAAAAAGAAACGAGGATAGTTTATCACTGAGGAGAACACTTTCAGTAAGACAGATATTATCATTATGAAACGGCCAAACGCTATCAAAACAGTAGCATAATAACCCTTGTATAAGAACACATCTGTAAACATGAAAATGGCCAGGATGTAGGCTACGCTATGCCATTTCATTAAGTTAAATAGTTAACCAATTACATTTGAAGTCGCCTAAAATGAATTAAATATTTGTATAAATCATGTAATTTGTATAAATTCTGTGATAACACATGTAATTTGTCATTTTTTAATTTGTATACCAAATCTTATAAATGAAAATTGTTACAGCAAATAAAATTAATGTATTGCTGCATGAAACAAAACTACATGTTTTATTTGTAGCCATTATTGTAACATAAGGCCATGCTTATAAGTCATCAGAAACTGTTCACCCTTTCGATGTACAGATTGGTCAATGTCCAGTAGGTTTTCATGGGAGACATTGAGAAAGTTCATGAGTCTTATGACCAGCATCACCATGTTACTGTACCAGCATGAGCGGTGAGTCCTGGCCTAATGCTCCACTGAACTAATCTGAGGAATGGGAACTTGGATGACATTCCTGCTAATCAGCTTGTTTAAACAGTCCAACTAAAAAACACAGAAGACATCTCCAATCGACCATTGAACTGCATTCCAAAGGAATCACAGGCTCTGCGTGCAAAGTACATGGTGGGAAACCCGCAAGACTTGCTTTTCAGCTTTAAAAAAATTTAAAACGCAAAATAATTGTAAGGACCTTTTAGACTTTTTGATAAGAAAGGTTATTTATTATTATTTTTATTATTTTACACAAAAGAAGATATATTGAAAAATGTTGGAAACCGGTAATATATTTTTGAGTCAAGACTGAGTAAATGATGACAGACTTTTTTATTTTTGGGTGAACAACTTTGCATCCACTCAAAAAATGTTATTCCGCATCTGCGTTCTTTTGCAAACGTTTATTGATGGAACACAAATGTTTTGTGATGGATGTTAAGGTTTAAGTGTAAAGTATTTGAGTGTAAAAAAAAAAAAAGGTGTAGAGAATGCAATTGTCTTGTGAGTTTTTATGATCAACAGCCAAGCTAGGCCAACAAGTTTTCAGCGCAAGCGGACAAGAGAACACTAGAAGTAGGAAATATGAGTGTGCATAAAATCTTGATCTATATTTTCATAATATGCTATTCT
Source organism: Danio jaintianensis (assembly GCA_903798115.1). Taxonomy (NCBI): domain Eukaryota; kingdom Metazoa; phylum Chordata; class Actinopteri; order Cypriniformes; family Danionidae; genus Danio; species Danio jaintianensis. Next base: position 17,496,332 of record CAIGQV010018202.1, read on the forward strand.
TTTATTAAAATTGAAGCTGAATGAGATTTAAAAATATATATATATATAGTAGTATTAAATATAGAATTTTTGTCTGCACTTATAGTTTAGTGGTTAGTTGCTGATTCTTCCCCTCTTTCTATGCTCCCCGTACTTTCCTGTTTATAATCTCCATTGTCCTTTAAAAACCCCCCCCAAAAAAAAAAAAAAAAAATATATAT
>CAIGQV010018202.1:17514728-17530845 GCA_903798115.1 Danio jaintianensis
AGCAGCCTCATCATCCTCCTCACCATCATCACCACCATCAGCAGCAGCAACACCACCCACACAATCCACCTCTGTTACCTCACCACCACCACCCGCCTCCTGCCTCGCACCTAATGCCTCAAGTCCTGCCACCTCCTCCTCCCTTGCTCTTGCCTTCATCTCCGCCCCTTCTCTCACCTCAAGAAAGCACCATCTCCAACCCCATTGGGCAACCCGTCAACACCATCATCACCACCACTCCTAAAAAGACCAGCTCCCCGGAGATCAAATTAAAGATCATAAAGACCTACCAGAATGGCAGGGAGCTCTTTGAGTCTTCGTTGTGCGGAGACCTGCTGCAGGAGTTTCAGGCCGGTGAGGATTCCAGGAGGAGACACGAGCAGAAGAAGGAGAAGAGGAAAAAGAGAAGCAGCAGACATGGCGCTGGCCAAGAAGAAAGCCAGCAGCCATTCAAAGGTGAGGAGGAGCGATCAGTTGTGGTCCACAACCCCTTACAGACCACCGAAAGTCAGGTCGCTTTCAGAGAAGAGCAGCAGCCACCTTCAAGCCTCAAAAGCCCCAAAGCAGAACCCAAGGAACAGAAAGTGAGTGTCCTGTTTTTGACACAATCATTTCCATTTTCAAACATGGAATGTCTTTAGTTTGTGAGACTGTTCATCCAAGCGTGCGTTGTTTTTTTGTTTAGGTGGAAAAGCACTGTCCTTCAGTCATCACTTGCACTGGTGCTTCCCAAGAGTATGAAATCGGTGACTTGGTGTGGGCAAAGGTTGGGACGTATCCTTGGTGGCCGTGCATGGTGTCATCAGACCCACAATCGAACGTTCATACACGTATTAATACAAGAGGTAATTTATCTATGATAATAAAATGCAAGTAGAGGATCTTAAGGGGCCGTTCATGATTTCTGAAAAGTTTAGGTGGTTTTATCTAGGTGTGCCTGGAATATGCGTGCTAAAAAGGCAACATGTGAATGGCCCCCAGGTCTGGTATACACCACACAAGAGATTTTAAAACACTAGTGCCTGTTTTCAATGAGTGGTACGGTACAGTATGGTTCGGTACGGGTCACTCTGATCAGGCTTGCATTTCCACTGCCAAAACTTGTGTAATTCAGAAAGTTGTGATCAATGTCTTTCTTGCATGAAGAAGAAAGCCATTAAGACTGTTGACAAAGCTTTGTGCAGGAGGTGCATCTGCTGGTAAGACATGTGCCAGAGTTCTTAGTGGTTCATTCTGCTTTGGCGAACCCCGAAAAAGGTTGCAGGTTCAATTCCTGGTCCTAGCATCGGGGAATGAATGAACCGCACTCTCTCGATCTTCAATACCCACTGGGTATGGGTAAAACCATACTTGTCAAGGCTCACTTCACTCATTGTTGAAGTGACTGTTTATATATTTGGTTATCATTTACCTTTTTCGTGAACTTCAATTGCCTGACTGACTTTTTTGTTGTCGATTCTGTCTTTTAAGTTTGTTTTCTTAAACTTTACTATCTTCATAATAATCTAGTTGCTTTTTGTTTCCTCTTAATAGGTTGTAAGGAGTACCATGTGCAGTTCTTTGGAAGTGTGCCTGAGAGGGCCTGGATCCATGAGAAAAGAACTGTGGTGTACAAGAGTGAGAGCCAGTTCGATGAGCTGCAAGCAGAAACGCTGCGGAAGAGTACCAACCCCACAGAGAAACAAAAGGTACTTCATACCTCAGTAAATGTGATCTCATTTCTGTAGTCGTCTCTGTGTTCTTCATCTGTGGTTTGCTTTATAGCTGCTGAAGCCTCAGTCCCAAAAGGAGCGTGCCCAGTGGGAAGTGGGTGTGGGTCACGCAGAAGCAGCTCTTCAGATGACAAGAGAGGAGCGCAATGAGAACTACACCTTCATCTACATTGACAAGGAGCCTGGAGCTGTTGCTGAAGCTGCAGCTGCTCCAGCTCCCGCTCCTGCTCCCACTCCTGCTCCTGCTCCTACAGACACTGTGACCTCACCTAAAGCGACTGCTAAAAACCGTCCTGAGCGTAAACAGAGACACTCTAGAGGTAGTGCCGGAGCAAAAGAGGAGCCTGTGCCCCGTCGGCAGCAACCGAGGAGGCAGTGCAGCATCAATAGTAGTGGAGAAACGTCATCTCCCAATCAAGGAGAGGATGATATGGAGCAGGAGCAACCCCGCAGTCCTCCCAAATCTGTCCCCCGGCCGAAGGAACCCTCTCCACCTCCCGTCCGGACGCCGTGGAGAACTGCCGCAGCTCGCAAGCTCCTCCCGCTCTCCATTACCATGAAGAAACTCAATGTGGAGATCATCAAATGCGACTGGCAGCTCCCAAAGCAAAAGGTGGACTTACCCAAGAAGACCGAGAGTGAGGAGAGGCCCAGCAGTCCTGTTCAGTCACCTGAGGTAAAGTTCTAAACAAAATGTTAGCCAATATGAGGTCATAAATAACAGTGACAATCATGGTTTATAAACTAAGCTGTAAAACAACTAAGAAACATCAATAAAAAAAATGAATGCACGTATTCTTTTCTGAACTATCACTGTACAATAAAGAAAAGATTGCTATATTTAATATAATAGTTTGAAAAAATAATGACTAAGCAAAATTCAAGTACAAGTGATTTATCTGAAAGATAAAATTATTCTCTGATTTCCTAGAGACATATGTATCAATTTAATTGTCAGCACTAAATGATTTCACTCAAATTACAGGTTTAATTAAGTGATTAATAAAGTGATATTAGGTGATATTCCTAATAATTACAAATAAGTGTTACATAATAATTACTTTAGTAACAATATGCCAATCATATCTGTCAATTTTGGGGTGGGCTATTCAATTTTTTACATTAAAATAATGCACCTTTTTTTTTTTAAATAAAAAAAAACTCAAAAAAAAGAGAAAGAAAATGAAAACAAAAAGTCAAAAAAATTGTAATTAAACATTCCCCCAACCAACCACCCACCAGTGCTATCTGATGGTAAAAGTAGGTACTAAAGGCATAGTAAACATATTAATCAGAAGTTTGTAGAAAAGAAATAAAAGGGGACCAATTTTTTTTCAAATAACAAAATCTTGTCTATTAGGGTATACCTGATTTTTTCCAGATGTAATGTACCCGTTAACTCTGTCAGCCATAATTTAAGAGTTGGAACTTCTTTTTTTTGTTGTTGAACTTGTGTAAGCCTCAAATTCTTCAGAAACTCCAAATGAGTTTATTATTAAAACAAGAACAAATACTTTAGTTATCACTGGTGTATAAAAATTACTTTTTGCTTTGAGATAACTGGATTTTTTTTCCAGAGCACATTGGAGGATATTTGTTTCACAGAAAACAAGTACATTTTATCTTAATTTAAGATTTAAGACATTTGCATGGAAACAAAAATGCTGATGAAAATATAACTTTTTTTTTATAGTGTGATACAAGGTACAGTAAAAGTGGTTTTCTTAGTCTGGTATTTGGTAGCAGAGTTATTAAAGCTTAAGGTTATTAATTGAAAGCAATTAAATGAGTCTTTCCTCCCCTTACGCTGCCAACTGTTTACACGTGTATCTTGTATTATGTTATTTTTGCACCCTGTTGTAAACATACTTTTTGCACCCACATTTTTGCTAGCAAGCTTTCCTGTCTGACTCCTTTAAGTAAGGTATGCTAAATTGATAATAGCCATCCCACATGATAATTTGTCAGTTAGCTACAGTTAACGTCACCAAAAATGGCTTTGAAATCCTGTGTAATGCAATTAGTTGGCAAATGATCTTTGCGTACTTGCATTATAGCCTTCTACTTAAAAGTTAATTGCTAAGCTGCAGCTAGCTAATACATAATTACAGTAGGTCTCTTATGCATGCTCCTTAAGAAATTCCACCTTTTCTTTCATCTTTTTTTAACAAATGCTGTTCTGTCCCACAAAGGGCTCCAGTGATAAAGCCGAAGCAGAGACGTGTTCGAGTGAAGAGGAGCGAGCTGCGTCTCCGTCAGGATGGAGTGACCAGGAACACACTTCAGCAGAGCAATCCACAGGTATGCACTGGATTGGTGCAAGGGCAGAGTGGAAGTAGAGATATACAGATGTGTTTTACAGTGTACATCTGATCAAGGAAACGTCCTTTGTGTTTGTGCCAAAACAGAGAGAAAGCAGCAGCGGCGATCAGTGCGAAGCCGCTCTGAGTCAGAGAAGAGCGTGGAACCAGTGCCAAAAAAGAAAGTGAAGAAAGAACAGGTAGAGCACCAGAAGAAAATATTCAATCTGGAAACACCAATGTATCAATGGATAGTTCACCCAAAACTTAAAAAATTATTTACTTCTCCTTCACTGTTCCAAACCTGTTAGACTTACTTTCTTCTGTCAAACACAAAAGAAATTGATTTGAAGAAAGCTGAAAATCTGTAACCATTGACTTTCATGGTATTTATTTTTTTCTTACTATGGATGTCAGTGGACAATTTGTAAGTTCAAAACAACTGCTTTTGTGTTCAACAGAATAAATAAACTTAAAAAGCTTTGGAACCACTTAAGGTGAGTAAATGGTGTGTAAATTAAATTATTTTGGGTGAACTATCCCTATAAGATTGTTGTTATTATCACATTATTAATATTATTATTTTTTTCCAGTTAAAAACTTGTTTCACAGAAAACAAGACTTATCCCATGTTTACTTCTCTAATAAATGAATCTTGACATAAGAATCTTTAGACTTTTGCACTGGAAAGTGGAAAAAACTCTGATCACTTTCCATGTTCTAGTTTGTGGTAGTAGGAGTTAATCAAACCTTATTTGTGGGGTAAAAAGATATATTGATATTTATATGTATTTATACAACAGTTCTGTCTGGTTCTTGAATCTGATTGGTTGATAGCTGTGCGATATTCTGCCAGTAACAGCACTCATACCACCTCTTCACCCTTGTGTATTACTCTGCCAACATACAGCAACAAGCAGAGGACACTCTACAGTTTGACAAATATTGCTGCTGTACTTTTGAGGCTTTTTTTTTTAGTAGAGAATGTAGTTGTTTAGATTGCAACTATGCAGTTTATTTATAAGGATAGTGCCTATTTTTAAATATTTGTAATTTCTGAGAGACAAGCGCATCGGGGCCATTAGCCTGTCTTTGAGCAAAGACGGTTGACGATGTTCATCCACAAGATTTCGACAGAAACCGCATAATAAGCCATAAGAGAAATACAGCGTAATTTCAAACTACAGCTGATCAAATCTTTATTAAACAGGTAAACGATTTTCTAAGTCGATCTCTCTCTTTTGTATGTTGTAGTGCTGTATTTATACCATAGTATTATTGTGATCTCCCGGTTGCAACAGAGAAATATTGGGAAATCTCTGTAGACTGAGATGCCGTTCAGCCTTATAATCTTACAATGTGAGCAAAATCACCTGTTTTGTCATCACTTTAGATATTACGCTAAAGAATCATTCAAATACTAGCTCTAAAATGATGTTGGTGAATTAGTAATGGCTTCTTCTTTTCTGATGTCAGCTGCAGATGTGAATGCATGGCGGAAGAAAGTAGTTCCTCTTACAAAAGGGTTTTTAGACTCTCCGTGTTTTTTCTTTTTTTATATACACGATTATGCCGTCGAACTGTTGTATAAACGCAATATCAGTGCGATGTGGCTGTATATTGTCACTGGTGGGACGCTAAGGCACTTGGCTTGCAGCCAACGCACACCTCCCACCAGTGCCATTATACAGCCACATCGCACTGCTTCGAGTGTGATATTGCTCTCATATATATATATATATATATATATATATATATATATATATACACACACATATATACATACATTTGAGAGGTTTTGATTGATTGAAATGAACTCTGCTGTAATTATTCTGTTAGAGTGGTTTATTTATATAATAAACTGAATATCCCAGAGAACCAGACTGTGAACACCCGAGTAATGCCAAGTAATGTCAAATGGAATATTAACATATTTACATATTTTCTTTTTTCACAGGCTGAAACAGCACCTCAAATGGATTTCAAAACGGGGTCACAAAAAGGTGCTGGAAACACTACAATATTAATTCTCCCCTTTTATTGAAATTATTTTAAATATATATTGAAATGTTCATTTTCTGAGTGAATTATATGCCTAAACTAAACCATAACTTCATTTAAATCTACTAATACTACTACAAATCTTGTAGGAGCCAGTGAGATCTCAGACTCGTGTAAACCACTGAAGAAACGCAGCAGGGCATCTACTGATGTGGAGATGGCCAGCTCTCTCTACAGAGACACTTCTGACTCCGACTCCAGAGGCCTCAATGACCCACAGGTCAGAAATACAGTTATGTCTGATTGGTTCATTTGAATGTCTAGCTTGTTTTGTTTTATAACCAAATGAGAAAGGGGCTCTACCTGTAAAAGTTTTTGCTTTTTTTTATTTTATTTTATTTTATTTTATTTTTTAGACGGGATTCGGGAAATGCTCAGACAGTCCTGCTACAGTAGATGCAGACGGATCTGATGCTCAGTCTGTGGACTCGAGCCTGTCCCGTCAAGGAGGAAGCTCTTCCAAAAAGGACACTGTTTGCCATGTGAGCTCTATAAAATGTGTTTATTTAATGTCATATATAAAATTATGTATAATTAATAAAATATCTATAGTATAAAAAAAAGTATTTAAAAATATTGAAAACAATAATATTGTGAAACATTACAATTTAAAGTAACTGTTTTCTATGTTAATGTATTTTAAAATATTATTTATTCTTGTAATGGCAAAGTTCAGGAATATTTAACTTGTGTTACTTAATGTTTTTGTGTATCTGCTTTCTTCTGGATTATGTGATAAGAAAAAAGTAAAACAAAAACTTAGGAACAATGTGATGGTCTTTACTTTCACTTTTAATAAGTTACCTCTGTGATACCACCTACTGCACATAAAGGATTCTTTTGCCTGGTTATGTTGAATCTAAAATGTCTTTGACAATATTTAATTTGAAAGATGCATTCATACTGTTATTTAGTGGTATTAACAAAAGTTCAATCATCAGTTTCTCAGGTCTAATTAAAATGTGGTGTTTTGGTTCTTCTGTTCAATATCTCAGGTGTGTGAGACATTCGGGGATTCTTTAGTGAGCTGTGAGGGAGACTGTAACAGGCTGTTTCATCCAGAGTGTATGGGATCTAACAGTGGAACAGAGAATGAAACAGTGTGTCAGGAGTGCAAGACAGGTGAGCAACACGTCTGATTTGGGATCAGATTTTCAAAAAGGTATAACAAGTTTTCCAAACTATTATTTTTATAATAATAAAATTTATTATTCATCTTAATCTGTCCCTTCAGGTTCCCACCCTTGTTTCTCCTGCAAGGTCACGGAGGGTGATATGAAGCGGTGCTCAGTGAACGGTTGTGGCCGTTATTACCATGAAACCTGTGTCCGAAAGTACACTGGCTCCGCCACTGACACCAAAGGCCTCCGCTGCCCTCAGCACAGCTGTGCCACTTGCTGTCTCGACAGAGACCTTCACAAAGCTGGCAAAGGTACACTACAGATATAATAAATATTTCAAAAGTAAGACTGTAATGATATGAAAAAATGAGTGCTGGGCAAAGATTAATCACATCCAAAATAAAAGTTTGTTTTGAAATAATATATGTGTGTGTATTTTATATATTTATTATGTATATGTGATACAAACACATACATAAAAACAAAACATAAAATATATATATTTTTATATAGATGTTTAAATATAATTTGTATCATATACATATGTTATATCTATCTATCTAAATTCAAATATATTTTCTTTTTTCTTTTTTTGATCAACATGGGGGAAAAAATTCAATTGCTTTTTTTTTTTTTTTTTTTAATTAGTGATTTACTAACAAAAACTATGCCTTTGTATTAAATAAAAATCTATGTCTTCTAATCGTGTAAACTATATAGGAAGCCTTATTACTCATTTCTTAAGGTGACCTATTTTGCCTTTTTTTTTTTTTTATACAAAATGTAAATCAAAATGTGTCTATGAAGTTTCAGCTGAAAACACCCAACAGCTCATGCCCATGCCATATGTGCCTATTTTTAAAAATCAGGCAAAAACACTTTTTGTGTGTGTGTGTTTTTAAATGCAAATGATCTGGGAGGTAATTTTTCTATTGACAGGCTGTTTACACTTAATGACATAAATATAATGCTAAATATAGTGACAAAAGCCCCTTTCAGGCATACAGACCTTTCTGTAAAATTACAGGTAAATTACCATGATGAGATCATGTGTAAACGGGCCTTAAACAATTTTTTTTAAAACACTGGAAATTCCTTCTGCAATTTTCCAAAATGAGAAGTTGTAAAATTTGCATTAAATTGCCATAACTTGCCATGTGAACTAGGCATGGGACAATAACCGTTTTCAAGGTATACTGCGGTTTGAAAAAGACAAGGTTTTAAAACCGCCAAGATGTTCTGTTATACCATTCCTACGGTATATGCAAGATGTTTTCAAATGTTTTTTAAGACCACAGTATCTCCATCAGAAAAGATATTCAAAGATGCCGTTTTAAATTGTAAAGAAATCTGTGTTTTTAAAACTAGTGAAGACAGCAGAAGTCAATGATTTATTTTAATTATTTAGCCTGACATGTTTACTGTTACAAAATATTTCAATTGTTTCTCAAAATAAAATATATTGTGTTCAAAGGGGAAAAAAGTTAAGTTTTTTTTTACCCAGACATTTAAAAAGAATATATTTTAGAGCGGTAATCACAATACCATGAAACCATGATATTTTTATCCAAGGTTATCATACCGTCAGAATCATATACTGGCCCATGTCTAGTGTGAACAGCACATAATTTTTTTGTTTTATTTACATATTTTTGCTGTTTAAATACTATTCAATGTTCATTCATGCTTAACTAGTAGCAAAATGATCACATTCCCTTACACCCTGCTGCTGTTTGAACTCAAGTGTCAATGCAGCGATCTGTCACATTTAAAAGATCACATTTTTTTCATCAAAAGTAACAAAACACACAGCCTCTTGTTGTTATTGGAAAAAGAATGGACTATATAATGTCTAATGAGCTATTTATTTATTTCTCTAGGTCGTATGATGCGATGTATCCGCTGTCCAGTGGCCTATCACACAGGAGATGGCTGTGTGGCTGCTGGCAGTGTTTTGATAACACCGCACATCATCATATGTAGCAACCACTCCAGTTCCAGAAAGAACGGACACTTTTCCTCTCCTGTAAACGTAGGCTGGTGTTTCATCTGCGCTCGAGGTACGTTTGACCTGCCAGTCTTCAAACCTTAACCGTAGTAGCTCATGTCCTAATTACTGAGATGGATAAATTTATGCTAATTATCCCTCACACTTAAATTAAATGGTATTTAAAAGAGTTGTTTTCAAAGCGTGTGCGCAGTTATTGAATGTAACCTCTTTTTAACAGTCTTCACACCACGTCAGTACTTTAATGTTCTCTGGTGTCGTCTTTTGCAATGCTCCTTCTCTTTTTGAGCGGGATGCCTGTTAATGTGACCTTCTGACCTTCTTTCTTGTCATCTAATCCTTTACTTTTTAGATGTACTGTGTGTTCGTGATCCATCAGATCATGTTTGTTTCTTACTAATTTGTAACATTTTTAGTTGTCTGTGATTTCTTCTGGGGAAGGACTGAGAATGAATTAATTTGTCATTTGAGCTTTTTAAAATGGAAAACAAAAAGTAATTTAATAATTTAAGACATTCTAGTGAGTATTTATTAAACACTTATTTGTAATTGGTCATGCCACTTGTAGCTTAGAGCTATCATAAGGGATGCACCAATATAGAGATGATGGATTTCATAACACAAAACTAAATGAGTTATTTAAGTAAAATGAGCCATTACATGTTTAATATTAAATATGATATCAGAACTTAAGCTAAATCTGCATTACTAGGCAAATAAATATTCAAACAGCCTTTGTTTGGCTGATACTAATAAGATTGTGCATCTCTGATTTAATGTTTCATTCTTTAAGATGCATTTTTTTTCTCCAGAAACTGTTTGTTAAAGTTGACATGTGAAAACCTAAACTTTTCTTTTAAGACTTGAATGAATGGTAATTACAATACCATTTTTTGATAGTTGTACATGGTTTGTTACTACCAATGCTTTATTTAGAATGCAAGCGTTAGTCAACATTATTTGTTGTATTGTTATCTTTGGAACCTTCCCACTTTTGTAGAAAAGATCTTTAACACACTAATTTCTCTAGGAACTAATTGGTAATGATTAACTGACTTTGGTCATTTCTTTAACCATCTTTGTTGTCTGCAATTTACGTAGTGTGTGTTGTTGGCTTGGGAGCAGCTTCACGTGACTTGATCTTTATCAGCATTTTGTCAATTAAAGGAGTAAAATCTGTCATTTACTCACCCTTGTGTTGTTCCAAACAGGAATCGCTTTATTTCAGCTCTAAAATGCCAAATGGCACGATTTTAAAAATGCTCTGGTTGTTGACTTTTTTTATCTTATTAAATTTTTTTCTGGAGCAGGCTGAAGTTTTTAAGCTCTAATAAGAATGCAAAAGCACCAGAAAATTATCATGAAAGTTGTTTTTACGATTTTATGCACTAGGACTGAAACAATTAAGCAATGGAAATTGTCAGCAAATAATGTTATTGTTGAATAGTTCAACACTGTGTGCTAACAGTACGCGACGCAACGTTGCGGTGTTTTTTTTTTTTTTTTTTTTTTTTTTTTTTTTTTTTTTTTTTTTTTTTCACTGTTAAAAGGAATTTTTGTTCTTACCATCCACGACGGCGACGCATGACGTTTCTATTTTAGAAACTGTTTCTATTTCTGTAATGTTGTGGCTGGAACAACAGCATAAACTATGGTAATGATCACCTCAGATGCTTTATTCAGTGTTATGCTACCAGCATGAATACAATTTTACATGACATATTGAAAGAGGCAGCTGATAGTTTACCTTAGGTTTTTAAATTAAATGAATTAGCAAAAATAGTTTAAATATGAACGTCACTCAGAATGTACTTTAAATAATGTTAATAAGCTAATATTAGCTAATATTTAGAAATGTATTTATTCATTCTGTCCATTTCATTGGGGGTGGATTGCACTAGATTTGCACAGTGGGCTGCAGCCTTGTCCCGTCACGTGTGATTATATGAGATAAAACCATGCCTTGAAGTTCTAGCAATACATGTGATTTTCTGACACAGTATGCTTCAATAACACTCTTGGAAATAATATCAAGTGCATGTATGTACATGAATGAAGTTAATGTATATAAAAATCTAATCACAAGCTAATCATGAAACTTGTCAATACCCAATCCTAATTTAGAAAAAAACACTTTTATTGGTGACCAAAGTTCATTCAAAGACATTTTCAAAAGTTAATTTCCATCTTTTATTTATTAATTAAAATAAGTATCTTGCAGCCCTGTCGTGCACTATATTCAGATTTATTTTTTATAGGGCAAATTAACAAAAAGTTTGTTAGTTAGACAGTTGTTATTCACTGAAAGTTACATTTGGAGCAACATGATGGTGAATAAAGCAAGCAAGATATTTCAGTGAACTGTTTAAATTGACATTTGGCTAAAATTAAAAGCAGAAAATAGTTTTTATCCCTTGAGCTCCCACTCCAACACCACTGTTACTCCTCTTAAGCCTCTCGTTTTTTGTGTTCTCTTTTCAGGACTAATTATTTAATCACGTGTCGTTTTTTCCTGATGTGTGTTTTCTGGAATCATGGGTAGTTTCATTACTCATGACCTTTCCTGTTTGTCTCGTGTAGGGCTTTTAGTGCACGACCATACTGACACCATATTAAGTTCATATACCTTTAAGTCGCACTACCTTCTGACTGAGTCAAATCGTGCTGAGTTGATGAAATTACCTATGATTCCTTCTTCTTCGTCAGCTACCAAAAAGAATATTGGGAAAGGTAAAATCATGTTTTCTTGGTTCATGTAGTTTGCCATCTGTATGCTTTCACAGCTGTCTTATTGCTACTTTTTATTTCTTTGTTTTTGGGGTCATTTTATTGCTTGTAATTTTACACCGTCACGCTACTTCTAATGCATATAGTGGGCTTAAAATAACATGCAGCAACAAACATGTATACAGTTTCTAGAGCTGTTTAGATTCAAATTAGATGAGAGCGTTTTAAATTAGTTTGAGATATTGTGGTTGTTGTAAAACTCAAATCTTGTGCCTATAAATGGCTCTTACAGATTCCTTGAAATTTGTGATGTAACCTGTTATTCTGAGTCCGTAACTCGCTTCAGCTTAGCTTTAATTGCTTGGCTTGTTTCTAAATGACTTTGCCACGTTTCTCTGTTTGCTTGAGCACAGTTATACCCCACCACCCTCTAAACGTAATAATATTTTGGATGGCAGTTTTGATAGACTCAAAAGCAAGGATCCCGGAAGTAAAACATTCTGTTCATTTTTCTCCTTGGAGAAATAGATTTTTAACGATAAGTTTAACTCCCAATATTAGTGCTGATGCTTCTGTTAAAGGCATAATTCACCCAAAATATAAAACCGAGTTAACATTCACTCACCCTGGTGTTGCCCTTTTTTTGTTTTTCAGAGCATGAAAAAGTTTTATTTTTAAAATTATTATTATTATTATTATTATTATTATTATTATTATTATGTCCTGCTTACATTTTCTAAACAACCGTGTCATAAAATGTAGTTTGCTATTAAAAATGTAAAGAAGCTAATAGAAGACCAAAGGTCAATTTTTTATGCATTAAATTTCAATTTGTTTTTCACTGAACACTACTGTATATTCCCCAGAACACCTAGAATATACATTGTGTCGCATGAGAGGATTCAGTGATGCCTTTGCATCTTTTTCTTTTCTTTTTAGCTTGATGCTTTTGCCTTTTAACTACAAATGCATTTGGAATTGGAACAACACTGGGGTCAGTAAATCATTGCTAATGCCAGGTTTAGACTATACAATATACAGTCATATTATACAATTTTGATGCTGGCATTATGTCATGGAGAAGGCAGAACTAGCAGTTGACATCTGGTGATAAGAGTAAAAACAAAAAAGGGGGTCATTGCACCAGAGGACAGAAAAGTTGAAGTACCTGTTTCTTGACGCTTTCACACCACAAGAAATGGGAAAGATTGTAGTTTGAGCAACGTCTTTTGGGGGGACTAAATTAGCTCCTTCAGAGTACAATCTAATCCACAATAGGAACTACCCAAGACATAATTGTGTTAAACACATTCGATATCAAGTTTTAGCACAGTATTTTAAAGCGTTACATGACATAAGATGTATACTGAAGGCTCACGTTAACAACATTTACCTGCCATCTTTGTCTGCAGTGTTGTTCTTTTCTTAGCCTTCCTTTTTGCTCTTTATTTTATTGCATAACTTGTATGTTTACAATCTATAATTATCACAAGGCCACAGACAAAAAAAACAATGCTTTGATCATGCCATCCAGCATCCCCCATCTTCTTATTTTGTTGAATGTTCTACTTAAAGGAAAAAAAAAACCACTGGCTTTTTGGGCACTGCCCTTGTGTTTTAGTTCCTATAACCATCTACAAAAACGGCCAAGTCTGTCCTCCTAGTGGCTCTAATACCATTGTCTCTCTTTTGTTTTTCTATGTTGCAAAGCTAAGGAAGTAAATGTCAGAGATGTGGCAAAACCCATCATTAGGGGTTGAAAAAAAATATTTTAAAAAGCATCCCAAATGCGGCACGCGAAATGAGATAGAATGATTCATTCTAGTCTCAACATCTTACGTTGCTTATGAAATCATGACAACAACCTGATTTTAAAAAGCTTTCAATTTTAGTACGAGTAGCCTGGACACTGCATTTAGTTTCAAGTGAAATTTTGGGTGAACTAATCCTTTAAAGCTAGTCAGTAAGATTTTCAATTAGACAGAATCTTTTACAGTGTTACTTAAATATTTATATATAACTGAATATTTTTCAATTAAACTTAAAATATGTAGTAGTTGTTCTTTCAGTTTAGTTGCTTTTTATATTATACCCTTGTAATTTGTGATGGCTAATTAATTCATAAATTAGATCATCTAGAGAGGTTTTTTTCTATCATTTGGAGCCAGTTGGTTTGATTTTGTATGTATATATATTTTTTTTATTATTATTATTAAATTTGTCCTTTTATTTATTTATTTTTTATCCATTCGGGGAAAATGAATCAGAAAAAACTTCCGGAACTGAAGCATCTTGAAAAGTGGGCACTCACTTGATGCGCTCTTTCTTGTATTGCCCATCAGTGTTTATTTGCCTTGCAGGCAATCAGACCAAAAATTATAAATTACACCATCCAAAATACTTGCTCTGTGTCTGCTAGTGTACTGCAAGTGATGTTAATGCGGACGATCAGTCAGTGTGCATCACTGCATGTTTCCCATAATCCCCCCCCTTGATCATTCACTATTGGCTGCTTATTAAATCACATTGCGTGAAACAAGCACATTAACATGATGCATAAAAGGCATCAGTCAACAAACCATGTCTTTGAGCATGTCGAATTGAACTTCACATTGGCTTTTATAATCTAGACATATTTCAGAGGCGTATGTTGATCTAAAACAATCTAAAACTGCCTTATTCTGACATGCTCACAAATGAGGTTTCTTGAATTTTGTCTTATATTGGCATGTGGTGATTCTGTGGGTCTGTGTATTCGATTGTGTGTTTATGTGCGTGTGTGTGCTTGTCAAAAAGGAGGAAGACTGTTGTGTTGCGAGGCCTGTCCCGCCTCATTCCACCCAGAGTGCTTGAAAATAGAGATGCCAGAGGGGACGTGGCTGTGTGGCGAATGCAAATCGGGCAAGAAGCCCCACTATAAGCAGATAGTCTGGGTCAAGCTGGGCAACTACAGGTACGTCTGTTATACTGTTGGAAGAAGCATGTTCTAATGTGCGTGAAGGGCTTTTTCACAATTGAAGTTGTTAACTGTGGGTCATACAAACTAGGGATGCTTGATATTGGAAAACAACTGACATTGCAATATTTAGTTTTTCTGTGATTTATATATTGCGATTGTTGATGTCATTTTTATAAGATGATTGAAATAATTCATAATATCACATTGTGATCATTTTCTAGGAAGTGTGTTAATTATAAAGTATAATAAACAAATCACAAGCATAAATGAATACAATAGAACAGAGATACAACTGAAATAGTGTTTTGTGGATTTCTGGACATTCTAACAGTATTAAGGTAAAATGTCAAATAGCAATGTAATCAATCAATGTAATCAAATGTAAAATAAAACTGTATAGTCTTCATTGTAATAAAAAATACAATTAATCTTTGTGAAAGCTACATATTTTATAATTTCTTGTGCCCAAATGGTTTAAATTAGCTTGAAATCATACACAGTCATTCAGTCTTAAAAAATGAAATATTCAGCCTTAAAAACTAAATAGGGTTAAACTTTGCATGTGTTCAGAACGGTTTCCTGGTTAATTCTAATCCCAACTCAACATTGCAGATTCTACGATGTGACTATTGCATATTCGCACATTGCAATATTGATGCTGAAATGATATATTATGCAGTCCTAATTCAAACCGCATGTAACAAAAAAAAAGGGTTTTCTTTGTTTCATACTTTACTCGAGTTTGAAGTCTGCGTGATTCGTGAACTTTTATTTCAGTATGTTTACAGGTAAGTTATTTCATAAGCAGCACTGTGTGGTACAATCAGATTACATAATTAAAAGAATAAGAATAAAAAATAATTGTACTTAAAAAAAAAAAAAATTACTTTTATTGGTTACATGATTGACTCAAAGTGGAAGTATTATATTGAATGGTTATGGTTATGGATAGAATGGTAGAAGTATTATATAGAATGGTTATGTAAACTGTAAAAAAAAATAAATGAGGTCAAAATTAACCTCAAGTCAAAAGTATTCAGAAAGCATTACTTACAATTTCTGAGTTTGTTGTTGATGTTTGCCATTATAGCCAGAATTCCCTTTCCGATTCTATATTGCATTTGACTGAACAAATATTTAGACCCACCCCAGAGTGCAACATGAGTATTGGTCGGTTTTCCTTGATGGTTAAGTAATGGGCCCACCAGTGATTAAAGTAATGGATGTTG
>CAIGQV010018202.1:17535845-17601769 GCA_903798115.1 Danio jaintianensis
TATATATATATATATATATAATTTTTTTTATAAAATAAATAAAAATAAAATAAAGCTCCATATAAGCTTAAACAATTGGTTGCCACATTTGTTGTCACAATGTACCATAATATGGACCTACTTGTCTTTTATCTTTATCTTATCTTCTGTATCTTTTTTACAAAAGCCCAAAATAATTACAACTCTTCATGTTTGTCTCCTCAGTCCAATAAACCATTTGGGAAGGTGCAATTGCATGTCGCTGACCTCTCTGAAATCCCACGCTGCAACTGCAAACCTACAGATGAGCGTCCATGCAGCCAGGACTCCCAGTGCCTGAACCGCATGCTGCAGTACGAGTGTCACCCGCAGGTCTGTCCCGCCGCTGACCGCTGCCACAACCAGTGCTTCTCCAAACGCCTCTACCCCGACACTGAGGTCATCAAGACCACCGGCCGAGGATGGGGCCTAAAGACCAAGCAGGACCTTAAGAAAGTGAGTAATTAAGTAATTAATATTATTAGATGTAACCTAAACCAAACTGTGAAAACTGAAATTAAAATAAAACGTATTAACGATAATAATAGTAATAACGCATATTTTGTAAAAATAAGTAATAGCCATAATAACATTTAAAATGTATACATGCATATATGTATACATGCATACAGGTTTTTTTGTTTTTCGCTTTAAAAATTCACAGTCTTTCACTGAAATAAAACAAATAGAAGGGGTTAAAAAACTCATTGTAAAATTAATGTTGTTGTTTTTTTCTCCAATGTGTATTCTATGCTTTCTGCAACCAAAATGAGGTGGAGATGGTACAATTCCAATCATGCCTTCAGTTAGTTGAAGCAAACACATTTTGCGTTACTATCTTTGAATAATCTCATCAAGCTAAGTTTTTATTTTATTTTATTTTTTTAGTCTGATTAAAAAAAAATTCATTCAAAAAAATCATTTCATAAACCACTCTCAGATTCTAACATCAGCCACAATGCCAAAGATGGAAATTGAGAACTAATATCATGGGTCAAATTTAAAAGGGCCCTATTATGCCCCTTTTTACAAGATGTAAAATAACTCTCTGATGTCCCTAGAGTGTGTATGGGAAGTTTCAGCTCAAAATACCCCACAAATAATTTTTATAACTCTTTGAAACTGCACATTTTAGGCTTTGTTCCAAATTGTGGCATTTTGGTGACAGTTGCTTTAAATTCAAACGAGATTGTGTTCCCAGCCCTCTTATCAAAGGAGGGTGGAGCTATAAACACCTGTGTCAGCATAGCAGCAGATTCGAAACTCTAATGGTGGATGGCTGCTTCTCCTTCAGGTCTGTCTATGCTAATGAGTTAGAGATTGTCACTAATGGGCGGGACTTCCCCCTCTAATGACATGTACAAAGGGAAAATCTCAATCTAAGTGTTTCTGCAGACTGTGATTATAAAAAAAATAGAATTAATTATTTTTACAATTAGAGTTTGGCTATATTCACACAACTGTGTTTAAACCCCTTATAAAGGTGATTTTTGCATAGTGGGTCCCCTATAAAAAAAATACAAAAAAATTTAATTTATCAAATGGAAATACCAACATGACAGGTGCCTGCCTGATTTTTTTTTTTGACCTCATTCAGAATTCTCCCTCATAATTCTGCATCCAGAAAAAAAACCTCTGATTGTTATACATCATAAACTGTTTCCCTGATCTTGGGTCATTTGTTTTTAGGGTGATTTTGTCATGGAATACGTTGGGGAGCTGATCGATTCGGAAGAGTGCAAACAACGAATAAGAACTGCTAATGAGAACCATGTGACCAACTTCTACATGCTGACCCTGACAAAGGTACCGTAGTTTCATGTTCACTTTGTGTATGTCACATTATTACATCATCACAGCCGTATTAAAGCAGACCTTCCTGTGCTTTTTCAGGACCGTGTGATCGATGCTGGACCCAAAGGGAATTTGTCACGCTTTATGAACCACAGCTGCAGTCCCAACTGCGAGACTCAAAAGTGGACGGTGAATGGAGACGTTCGGATTGGACTCTTCACCTTGTGTGATATCCCCGCTGGTAAGAACTACTCATGTTTTCTTTGGAGAAGGGTTAAAGTGTTTGTTTGGAAGCTAATTGATGCAATTATGTTTTCCTCAGACACAGAACTGACCTTTAATTACAACCTGGACTGTCTGGGTAATGGGAGGACATCCTGCCACTGTGGCTCCGAGAACTGCAGTGGTTTTCTTGGAGTCAAGCCCAAGGTAAAGCCTAATCAAATTAGACAGGAACCGATGAACTTCGTACCCGAGAATTATATTTGCCCCATTGACATTACTTGGAGTTTCTGAGGGCATGTTAATAGATGGGGCTTTATTTAAAGCTAGGTTCTACTTGTCTTTGATTTTGGATATTTTTTCATCAGTAATTACAAGTGGATCACTCGAAGTACAGGTGTAGATGGGGTCTAAATTGTTCCAAGTTGTCCAATTTCAATCACTTCCAAAAAGTGTTGAAAACACATTACATTGAATGCATTTCTAGTGTAAACATTAGTGCTCGATGCATTGCAAATCAAGAATTGATTCTGCGTAGATTCTGAGATTTTCTGAATGCATTGCGATTTTTCTCTGAATCGATTCTGAGGTTCGTTTTGACCTGCAGATGGTGCTGTATGCTATATAAACAGCATACTCTGCAGATCCTTACACATACTGCTTAAACATTAAAATAATCATTATTGCAGAAATTCATGAAAGGATTAAAGGGGATCTATTATGCCCTTTTTTGCAAGATGTAAAATAAGTCTCTGATGTCCCTAGAGTGTGTATGTGAAGCTTCAGCTTAAAATACCCCACAAATAATGTTTTATAAATCTTTGAAACTGTTGAACTGTTTCCCAGTACTGGGTTGCGAGTGGAATAGTTGGTTGTTCATTCCGCTGTGGTGACCCCTGATAAATAAGGGACTAAGCTGAAGGAAAATGAATGAATGAACTTATTAAAACATTCAGTCCCTTTTAGGCTTCTAATTACTTTTTTTGGTGTTGACTTTGGTAACAATCGATACAGAAATTGTAGGTTTCATGCTCCACAAATATGACTGTAATTTAGCTCTGAAGGTCATCAAGCTGTTTACTAAGTGCAAACACAGATACACGGACACTGAAGCATCTATCAGCTGATCTTGAATCCTGTCCTAAACCTTGTTTGACTTCTTGTAGAGTGCAGTGGTTATGGAGCGGGAGGAGAAGGTGCGCAATGCTAAACTGAAGCCCAAGAAGCGCAAGCTGAAGACAGAGAGCAAGCAAACCCACGAGTATTACTGCTACTGCTGTGGAGAAGGAGGAGAGCTGGTCATGTGTGATAAAAAGGACTGTCCGAAGGCTTACCATCTCCTCTGCCTCAACCTGAGCCAACATCTATACGGTACGGGCTGTCCATCACTCCATGTTGCTTTTGTTTCTAGCTGTTGTTATTGGTTTGTTTCATGATGCTTGTTGGAAATTGAGATTTCTACAGAAATAATGTTTAAAATATAGATTAGTAAATCACTTTTAGGATGCTCCAAAAAGTCTTAAAGTTAATTTAAATGTTGTTGTTGTTGTCATTATTATTATTATTATCAGCTTGGATAGGAGAGCTATAAAATATTGTCTTGGACAGAAGTGAGGTATTACAGTCCAAAGAGAAGGACTGATGCAAACAAGTCTCTATTATCAAAAACATATACATTTACTATTTGGAAATAATATATTGAACCTGCATGACTGTGTATTAAACTTTGTTAAAATGTCAAATTATATTATGTTTTCATGACAAAATGGGTTGTAAAATAATGTAACTCAATTCCAAAAACTTAAAATATAATATGTGAATAAAACGAGTAAAGTCGTGGATTTAAAAAATGAATGATTTTTTTTATTTCTCTCACATGAATTCAAGATCTGAGGAAATAGTTTTCATTTTATGGTCCCATCACATGACATTTTAATTAATCTTTCTTTGGAAATTGGTATAAAACTATAAAAAGAGCCCATTTATAAAAATTGGGCACATTTTGAACTGCATTCTGCAGTACCAGACGTTTTCTTAAGCTTCTTTCATGTTGTGTTTTTCGTGTCTCTCTCTCTTTCAGGACGATGGGAATGCCCCTGGCATCAGTGCAGTGTGTGCCAGCGCACCGCATCCTCTTTCTGCCACTTCTGTCCCGCTTCCTTCTGCCGAGAGCATGAGAGAGGACAGCTGGCGGTGTCTGCCCTCGACAACCGGCCCTGCTGCTCCAACCACGACCCCCAGAGACCCTTAGGACCCCAAGCAAACCCCAGCCAGGTCACTGTAAAGAAGGAGCCACTCGACGGCAACCCCAACGAGGAGGAGGAGGAAGAGGAGGAGGAAGCAGGCGACGGGGAGTGATTTGGCCAAAGCATCAGAAAACCACATCAAACTACAGGAAAGTTCGAAGTAGTCAATACATTCAGCTCGCTGGTCCACTTCTCAATTAAACCAAGTGGACTCGATAAACAGGTTTGATTTATTCCAAATCTGGTATGAATTTTTTCGAACATATCACAATTAACGGCCTCACGTCAATTTCATACGGGCTTATGTAGCAACGTAAGCGACTCATTTCTGGTTTTATAAGCAAAATTTCACAGCTAATTTTCAGATGTGCTTTGTTTCGGCAAAAAAAAGCCACCAAACAAAACACCTCGGTTAAAACGACGCCTTTCAGCAGCAAGGTCAGTTTCCATATATATGGTACTTAAAAAACAAAACAAAACAAAAAAACACTCTCTATAAACACTTTAAACCAAGAACTTTATTTATGTACCTCATGTAAATAGCAAAGACTGTTGTAATATGTGTCGGGCGCAATCGTTCGCCCCTCGCCGGTAGGATTTCACTACATGTCTGAATACGAGCCTGTCGTGGTAACATCGAAATAAAACAAAACAAAAAAACAAAAAAAAGAAATTGATTCAAAAGACATACGAGGTTTGTTCAACTGCCGCCCCATTCCAGTGAGTTTGTGATTTGTAAGATATATAATCATTAATATATTTATGTCGATGTTTACATCCATTCACAATGTACAGTATTATTCATCTGTATTAGTCAATTTGATATCACTAATCGTATTGTTGTATATGTGCCCTTTTTGTCAGCGAAATGACATTATTGCTTGGCCGGTACTGTATTGCCGTCATCTTTCGGTCCATCGAGTAACGACGCAGCATAATTAAAGACTTAAAGTGTTAGAAAATAACCATCGGCCGCCGAGAAGATCAGTTCTGACGTGTGCAAGTGGTAACGTTTGACGGTGTAGTGTTAAACCACATATACTCCAACACTGCCATGTGTCTTAAACAGATATTTACCATTGTGAGTATTGACCAGGTGCCAGTACGTAATATCACACACACACGAGGAACCCATATCATTTTTACAAGCAGCGCAAGTTGTGAGACTGTGAGTACAATCTTTAATGTGATTTTTGTTTTCCAAATTTTTTTCATTTTCCAAATGTAAATACCAGACTAATCTGTTTTTAGTCTCACGCCTAGTATATTGCTGTACAGTCAAGACTCATTTCAAAGATTTTTGTTCGGTATAGTTTCTGGATTCTGTTTAGTTGTGATGACTTTTCTAAAAAGCAAACTAATGTGGGAGAGGCTGTACAACTGACAGCAGAGTGTAGCATAATCCTCTGTGTGATTTGTACTTGATGTGAATCTACTCAATAGCTTTGCCTGTGCTGTAAAGTGGAACTGTTACTCTCTTGTTACTGGTAGCTGTGCGGATGAAGACTCGATCTCGACGGCTTCGGCACATGGGCTTCGTATACTTAATAGTTAGTCATTTCACCATGAACTTTTTTATAGACCACAGTACAAGTATTATATGTGATACGCCACCACCAGTATGTTTGTCACTTTATGGAAAGGAGGGAAAGCGCTGCAAGTTTCATTTTACTTGAATTATGCCCATTCTGCCTTTGTTCATTTCTGTATTTATTCTTTTTGTTTTTTGTCTCGAAATGGAGTGTTATTGGAGGATATCAATGGAAGCTTGTTTCTGCCACAGAATTAAAAATAAATTAAGGTTATTGTGACTTTTTTTTTTTTTCCTTCCACAAATCAAAATGTCAGTTGTGAAAAATAGCAGTAAAGATAACTTATTCAAATTAAAAGTCAGAATTCACAGTTTGTAATTCAGATTTGCAACTATAACTGTACCAGTTGTAACTATTTTTCACATTTCTGAGGTTTTCCCTTCCCTTCCGAGTCATAATTCTGACTTTTAGATCTGATAATTGTGATTATTTTTTTTTTTTTCTTTCTCTCCTTTGTAATTCAAGATTTTTTTATTTTGTGACTCAAGTTTCAATTGATGTCACGGTCATTAGTTTATTAACATTTTCACAATTCATCATCATATTGCTGAGATTATATTTAGAAATTCTCACATTTTACTCAATTGTGACTCTCCTCCCCATCATAATCTGTGAGCTTTTCACAATTCAGAATTTCGACTTTTTTTTTTTTCTTTTTCTCCAGAAAAGAAAAACCCAAAATTGCAATAAAAAAACTAAGTAAATTTATCTGATTTCTTGCAATTCTGCGGTTCTGCAGAACTGACTTTGTCAATTCTGATTCAATTTCAATATGAGGAGAGTAAAGTGAAGTTAACCCACAGTTGGAAGGAAGTCAGAATTGTCTGATTAAAAAGGCACAATTACATATTTTAATTCAAATTCCATCACAGAAACAAGCTTCCATTGATATCTGTGCTAGATACTTGCATCCGACGGCAAATATTAGAAATTCTGATGATTTGACTGCCAAACTGAGATTTGTATGTCTATGAAAATATTATATGCTCTTACTTGCATCTGCATCTTTGAAACAAGGAAGGCATTTTGGGTCTTTTTTTTTTTTTTCTCTTTTTTTTGCGTGTTTATCTTATGATATATAATATTTTTATAGTTTACATTTATTTTTATATAGCTTGCTTTTATTTTTAGAAATTGTAGGCACTTTTTTTCTTAAAATACCAATGTTTGCCCTTATGTTTGTAATGTAAAATATCAAGAAAATGCAGTTGGCTGGATGCAAAGCACATATTTGTTATCCCTGGTCAATTTTGGTACTATTCATTTTAGTTTTCTTTCTTCTTATTCTTCTTTGTATGTTTCATCCGACATGGATAATCACTCGAAATTGCCAATGATATTTCAGAACGGTTTTCAACCTACGTGGGACTTTGTTTTTGTGACCTTTTCTTTATGCAGTGGTTCAATCACTGATCTGACTGTAATTGATTATGGATTTTCGCCACAGCAAATGTTAAAAAGTGTATTACCTCCATTGAATCCAGTGTTTGGTGTCAGTGCACTGTATTTTGTGTACATTTTGTGTATTTGAAGGTGTCATTATCATTTTGTGCTATCCGAGCATGTTCTTTGTGTTAACTAAATTTACTAAAGGCGGTGTCCTACCAGCTTACACTTTGATTTCTGTGTACTGATTTCACATTCCTTTTAAATAGACTGTTTACTAATTCTTGCTACTGAGTTACAGAGTTTGTGTAAAGATTAATGTGTTATTGTAATATTTTTCACCATGCGCATTGAAATACCATTACACACTCCAACTGAATAAAACGTATCCTAAATGATATGGCTTGGGTAGAATGTATGTCCTCTCCAAGTTTTCTAATGATGTACTTCATGGATAGCGATTTCTTTGGCTATGTTATTTAGCCTGTGTCATTGCATTGTGTAAGAGAATGATGCTTGATCAATTGTACATAGTCGGAAATGAAAAATGAAAAGAAAAAAAAACAACAACAGAACTCCATTGTCATTATATTGTAGTGTCATAAGAATGCTTGTAATATTGCTTCTGAATGTTTGTGAACGTAGAAAACATTTTGTACATTTTCTTTTCTTGTATTTTATTTGACCAACTTTTGAGATGTATTTCTTCAGAATTCATAATTTATTCTGAGAGTACTTTAAGCGACATTCCACAGATTTAAACGTTTTCAGACTTGCCTGGTTTGACTTCAATAAACTGTAATGAATGTTCAAGTGTTTCTTTGAATCCGCATGTGAATCGAGTTTGTCTTGATTGACCTCACATATTTCAGTTTGGCTAAATGTGTTTATTTTTGAGTATTTGTTTTCGTCAGAATGCAGTGGATGAGTAAATCTGCTTTTGCACAGATTGTCAAGGGTTAAGTTGTTTAAAAATGCATTTGAGAATCTCTAGAGGGTGCTTGAATCATGACGATTTATGATGTCCGATTCATGTGAATCGATTCACACGGACTATTAGTCATCGCATAGCGTTTTAAAAAAAGAAACATTTAGTTAAATGATTGAGATTGTAAGTAGGTACGATTAAGAATTTATTAACCATATGATACTTGTATTAAAAAGGTGACCGTAGCAGAAGGCTAATTTAGTACCTGATTGTTTTTTTTTATTATTATTAAAACACTTCGTTTTTTTCTGTAATACATTTCAGAAGTTTTAAAGTATTTAAAAAAAAAAAAACTATTTTTTTTTTGTATTTTGTAAAAGTAGTTTATTCCTAATTTCATGGCTCCAGTCTACAGTGGCACGTAATCCTCCAGAAACCATTAATATGATCAAAAATAATACAAGCATATAACTTATGATTATTTTAAGTCTGAGGACAACTTATGTAAGATAGCGCTTTTGTTAAAATATTCTTGTAACTCTTTTAATTAAAAATAAAAATGCTGCTTTTTTTTCAAACTAGTCTTTCGCCTTGCGAATCGACTCGATTGAATCATTCAAAAGAACCCGTTCAATCAACCGACTCCCTCGCGATTCGGGCATCACTGAGAGCACTGACGTGTTCATGTCAGTGTTCGCAGTGCCTCGTCAGAGCTGCTCTTCATCGCTGCTCATCTTCTGCTGCTGTTGGACATGTCAAATATATATGATAGACATCACGAGGTTCTGCTCCGGTGGCTGCTCTCAACAGCCGACGAGGCGACGGTTTAGGCGGAAAAGGAAAGAATCCGAAGGTCTGTATTCAAGCCCGCGCTGCAGACAATGGACGGAGGATGCGCGGTGTCGTGTTTGCGGAAATGTTCGTAAGCAAATAATATCACAGATGTGCCGCGGAGGGTCGCGGCTGGTGTCGGCACATCTGCTCAGGGATTCAGTTGACCTCTCTCGTGGTGCTCTGCCTGTTTACTTCACTTGTTTATCGACCCTTGCTTCCTTTTTGAGAAATAAAACGCTACATTTAGCTGCATTTTGAAACATGGTAGCTGGTTTCTTGAAGTTCTAAATGTCCATTTTTTTTAGGCTAGTCACAAATTTGACAGCTTGTAAATGTTGTAGTATAGATCATCTTTAAACCATATCTGCCAGCTGTTCACACTCTCTTAACCTGGTTAAACTGGTTTTGGCAACATGGAAGATGGTTTAAACTGATAGGAGGTGGTCATTACTTGATTATCAACTGCTAACGTTAGCTAGTCGTGCTCATAGTGGATTTTGCTAAATGGTAGGCGTCAACTAATTACAAATTAGAATCTAGATAATGTCATCTGGATTTTCTTTAACAGTTCTGTATTGGTAAGCTCAATACTTCATAAGGTGGTAATGGTTTCTCGTTGGTTTAAGAACTGGCAGTTACCATCTTAAGCTGACTAAACTGGTCTCTGGAACAAATTATATGGTTTTTAGCTTCCAGTCTAGTTCGTTTTATATTTGCACATACTTACTTTCTCATTAATAATATAATTTCAGAGAAGTATTCTTTGCAAATTCTAAGTAGGGAAATCATATTATTAGCCAATGACTATCAAAGTGCAACATTGTTCAAAGTCAATTAAATAGTGCTAATATTATTTTAAAGTCATACTTGCATGCGATTTCAGACATGCAAAGGTTCAAAGTAGCGTGATAAACAAGAGACCATGTCACTGTTCAAAAATGAACAAATGTCATGAACTAGAATCTAGAAATTTATTTTGGAGGAAAAACAAACAAGCAAAAAACAACAACCTTAAACTGGATTTAACATTGTGATAGCTGAAAAGTTGTAGCCCAGCAACAAACCTGACAGTTTAAGTGTTTATGCTTGTTTAAACTGGCATCTTGTACGTTTAACAATACTCTAGAACAGTGTGTAGCTTCTAGCTCATCCAAGGTGTTCATTAGTTGGCAACTAGCAAGTCTTACTTGGTAGTCAGTAGCTGGTCCATCACTGATCCAAGATAGTCATTAGTTAGTTTTCATCTACAAATTAACAATTAGCTGATTATCATTTTTGGTCAGGCTAGTTTCTGAAACATCAAAACTTGTTTAACAGTTGAAACGTCTGTTAATGACCAACTAGAAACCAGATACCATCTCAAACTGGATTTTCTCACAGGCTTTTGTGCCTCAGGTGTAACAAGCATAACATTAAATCCCCATTTGGGCACTCTAGTGGTTTGGGTTTATAATACTAACCAGCTGAAGTGACACATTTCCCATAATATGTCCTCAAACTCATGTAATGTTGGTGGAAGGTTGTTGGTGAAATAGTTCATCCAAAAATGAAACTTCTGTCATCAGTTACTCTCCATCTATTAGTTACAAACCTGTTTGAGTTTCTTTCCACAAAATAAGACATGCTCATTTTTGGGTGAACTGTCCATTTAAGTTTGTCTTGGATTCTCTTATATGTTATCCAGTGTATCTACATATAAATTTCAGTTTAATAGAACGATCATCTTCCACTTTCTTCCAGGTTTTAGGAGCAGGTGACTTCAATGACAAACCAGGACCAAAGATGAGGAAGACTATTGATAATGGCTTCATTGCTGAAGTTGCTGTACGGCTGCTGCTTTTGGGTCTTTTTCTGTAAGTACACTTATTTTTGGCTTCTATTATAAAACTGCAAATCTGCTCTTACTGTACATTTGGCCTGAAGTATTTCTTTGGGTTTGACAGATGCGTCATTTATAACCTGTTATGCTTGTCTTTTGTAATGTTCTCACGAGCTAACTGGTATATAAAGTGAGCGACTGTTGTGTTTGTATTGTGAAAATGAATATTGTTTGAATGAATGAGCTATGTACTATGCTTTCAACCAAAGATGCAAATTAAACTTATGCACAAAACTGGAATATCACATAAACAGTTTGCAAATAAAGCATTTTTCCATCCAGTGAGTAAAAGAGGACAACATCACCACTTCCTGATAAACTGCCACAAAATATCAAAAAGAAAAATGCAGTTTTATGCAGTAGGAGAAGCCACTCTGGGCTTTTTTTTTTCACTTTTATAATAAATTACCATAGATAAATACACTAGATATCGCATACGGACCCTGAGCATGCGTCAATAGCACCGCCACATTTGTACAGTGCTCCCAGGACAAATGTCATTCAACAGCACTAGTCAAGACAGTGTGCCAATGAAGATGCTGGACTTTAGCGCTGCTTACGGTTGTAGTAACGAGCAAACAAAGAAAACAAAGGCAGAGCATTTCATAGGTAAGATTTTGTATGTTACAAACTTTTGTGCTCAACAAGTAACGTTATTGATGATAATACAGTCTCTTACTGCACTGATCATAAGGCAAAGTAGCATCAACCTGCACTGAATTCTAGGCTTATGCTAGTTTTGTTGAATAAAATCAGCAAACAATGAAAAAGAAATATGACAACCAGACGCTGCGGTGCTAGAAACTTGTAATATTGTCGGCTAAGTGAACGAGTCGTTCATAACGGGGATTCATTCACAAACGAATCGCTCCCTCCGTTAGAATGAGAAGTGAAAGCAGGAGAGGGGGTGTGTTTCACGACACGGATTAGATCAAATTTAACAGGGAGGGAGGATAATACATTTCCATGCACACAAACACACACTCTTTATGCGGTCACTTATCCATCGATGTAGAAAAGTGATGTAAAATGATAATTTTCGTAACTTAAAAAAATATTTGCGTACTGACCACCGGGGAAAACTCCCGATCATAGATATATGTATATATGTGTATATCTCTGGCTCTGGATGGCCACAGTGGCCCGATGACTTTTGGAGGTGTGAGACCGCTCTTATGGAGTGCAGATTTTAGTATGACCAAAACAACATTGCGGATATTTTACATGGTCAGATCCGTTGGTTTGTCCATCAATTCCATTCCATTGCACTAGTGTTGCTTTCGTCAACATTATGACTAAATATTGTCCTGAACAAACTTTTATCAGATAATGAAAACAAGACTAGACACGACAAAAATGCTGATCATGTGACCATGACTAAATTAAATGTATAATGCAATATTGTTGACGAATAAAAACAAGACTAAATGTCTCTTCATTGTCATTGACCTAGATGAAACGAAGTGTAAAATAAGAGTAAAATGCTCAGACTAGTCGACTAAAACTTGACTAAAAAGAGTTTGAACGTGACTAAAACTAATAAAAACTAAGATGACAGCTTCAGCCAAAGACTAGACTAAAACTAAAACAGGCCACCAAAAACAACACTACATCACACCTATTTATGTTATCTCATGATCTGTTAATAACAAATTACAGTACTTTTGTTGATGCGCATGCTGGAATTTATTTGGTAAATGTGTGTTCCATCAAAGTTTAAGCGCATTTTGTGTGTTTTGCAGTGTGACAGAGGAGCTTCCTCCATTCAGCCGTGAGATCCAACCGGAGGAGCTCTGGCTCTATAAGTTTCACCCTGTTAAAAAGGACCGAGTTCCCACACGCTTCATGTTTGTGAGTGCTTGTAACTCATGGTTCAGCTTTTAAAGTGCATTTGAATATACAAAGCAGGGATGTGATGATGATGATGATGAAGGGGAAATTAATTTACTTATTGTTTCTGATTAACTTCCTTGTACAGGCTATTGCCCTCTTCACTCCACTGCTGGTTATTTTCTTATTTGCCTTCTTGAAACAAGGTGGAAAGGGAGATTTGAAAGAGGCGTCGCTGGGTAAGAAGTGTATGACAATGATGTTCTAATAAAATATAATTAAAATATTCATTAATTCATTCATTTTCTTTTCGGCTTAGTCCCTGTATTAATTTGGGGTCGCCACAGCGGAATGAACTGCCAACTTATCCAGTATATGTTTTTTTACGCAGCGGATGCCCTTCCAGCTGCAACCCATCACTGGGAAACATCCAAACACTCTCATTCACACACATACACTACGGACAATTTAGCTAACCCAATTCACCTATAGCGCATGTCTTTGGACTGTGGGGGAAACCGGAGCACCCGGAGGAAACCCACGCGAACATGGGGAGAACATGCAAACTCCACACAGAAATGCCAACTGACCCAGCTGAGGCTCGAACCAGCGACCTTCTTGCTGTGCCACCGCGTTGCCCCTAATTAAAATATTAATTGTAATAATTGTTTATCTATAAAACTATAATAAAAATGCAATATAAAGGACATGTTTTTATATATATATATTTAAATATTTCATGTATAACATATAATTAGGTGTAATAAAAAAAAACATTTTCATTCATGTTACATCAATCAACAACCAGTACAGTAGTAATAATAATAAGTAAAATGATGATACATATTTATATTTACATATATAAAATGCTTATAATTCAAAAATATTAAATATTTTAAAAAGTAAATATTAAAAATTAATATATGTCACTTTAGTAGTAGTATTAATATAATTTAATATAATTAATAATAATGAAATAAAATATTTTTATAAATATTTGTTTATGAATTAATCCTAATTAAGTATAATTTAAAAATAAAGCAGTAGTGGTCAATCATAAATAAATAAAATAATATTTATACATTTATAAATATGTACAAATATAAGTTTAATTAAAATAAATATGATAATTTTACTTGTCATATAAATAATAGTAGTAATAATAATAATAAATAGCATCAAATGTATAAATATTTACATGTAAAATTAACTGATTTATAAATAAGTTTCCAAAATATATGTATAATATTTTTTTATAAATATGTTAGGACTTTGTAGTTCTGATCATAATTATTTTGTCATTCATATAAAATTATATGTACCATAATGTATGATTCTCAGTAATGTTTATTAGATATTATATATATTGTATATATTATATTATATATGGTGATGTAAATCATAGTGTAATGTAGCTGATAAAATTAGCTGAGATAATAATAACATGATGATCTCATACTCCTGAGTGTTACTGTCGGCTAACGGAAGTCTCTTTGTGTATTTTTTATTGCCCAGCTGTGACTTTGACCCTGGTGTTAAATGGAGTTTTCACTAATGCAGTCAAGCTCGCCGTGGGAAGGTGAAAGAGTGTTTTCATCTTATTGTAATGTAAACTTTGCACCAGATGCACCACAGAATACATATACCGATGCACAAATCATTTAACAAAAAGAAATTCTGGCTTTGTCCTGTAAATAACTTGCTATTTGTTTATTTTATTGATTTTGTAGATCTACCTTTGACTTTCATAAAGGAAAAAAAAATAGGAGACTAGTCACCTTCATTTCTCTCTTCCACCAGGCCTCGACCTGATTTCTTCTACCGTTGTTTTCCGGATGGCCAGATGAACCCAGAGCTTCACTGTAATGGAGACCCGGATGTAGTGACGGAAGGCAGGAAGAGCTTTCCAAGTGGACACTCATCCTGTAAGTTGTTTATTTAAATCCAGGTTACATGATGTAGTGTTCATTGCTCCCTTTTAATTCAAGTGAAATCAGGAAATATGTAAGATAGAACTGTATTAACTTTCTTAAAAGTAATTAGATTGTGAAAATTGTGTGTTTATTAACATGAGTGGTATTTTAGTCAATTTAAAGCAGCAAATTGTTGAATGTTAAAATGTATAAAGCTCACATAAAATTCCCTTTCAAGCAGTAAATTGTGTGCAATAAAACCAAGAGATATATAAAAAAAATTAATCGACTTAGTTTACAATCCAAATACAGTTAAAAATAAATAAAATGCAATAAAATCTATATAAATGCACCTAAAGTAAAATGAAGAATATCAGTTAACGGTCTTATTTTATGTACACCACTATTCAAACATCTGCTAAGATTTTTGTTTTTGAAAGAAGTCTCTTAGTCTTCCAACTGCTGCAGTCATTTGATAAAAATACAGTATCAAATCAACCATATTGCAACCAAATTTGGTTTTCAACCATTGAAACTTTTGCAATTCCCATATCGCTAAAAACTAACCATACAAGGCTATATAAAAAAGATTACAAGAGAAAAGTTTATTAAGAATGCTAATCTAAAGGCTATTTAGAAACAAAACAAAAGAATATGGAACCTCAGTAAATACACTTTCTATAATTGTAATTGCACACCTTAGAATGTGTATTAGCCAATTAGAAACAAGCATTCAATAGCTGCATAGTATAAAATGGCCTAAAATATAGACCTCTATAGCTGACTATAGCAGTTTTTTCTCTTCTGTCACAGTTGCGTTTGCAGGTCTGGGCTTCACGGCTCTATATGTAGCAGGGAAGCTGCACTGTTTCAGCACAGCGGGTCAAGGTAAAGCCTGGAGGTTGTGTGCCTTCCTCACCCCGCTCCTCTTTGCCATCATGATCGCCCTTTCCAGAACATGTGACTACAAGCATCACTGGCAAGGTGTGATGCCACTGTCACTGCCCTACTGACATACATCATTTCAATGAGTGCAATTTAAAGGGACAGTTCATCTAATAATAAAACAATTTACTCACCCTCAAGTGGTTCCAAACATTTATGAGTTTCTTTTTTCTGTTGAACACAAAAGAGGATATTTTGAGGAATGTCGGAAACCATTTTTTAACATTTCTTTTGTGTTCATTAGAAGAAACTCAAACAACTTGTTCTTGACAAGTGAAGGGAGAGTAAATGACCGAATCTTTATTTTTTTCATCTTCCTAATTTCTTTTATTGCCTTAATCATACTAAAGTCATACCAGAGTAAACGCATCATATTAAGACATGTGGAGTTTTCCTATTTTTAAGGAGTCACTGCAGTGTTTAATCAAAAGCTTATCAACTAGTTTTTACACTTTAATTTTCAGGAGTTTAAAGCATTTTGACAAAAAAGTACCTTTTGTAATTAATTAATTAAATTATTATTTTTTTAAACATCTCACTCAATTTAAGCAAAAAAAATTCTTTCCAAATAGCTATTTGGCTATTTTAAAATCTATTCAAGTCATCTGCTGAAATTGTATTCATGTTGCAATATAGATTGCAGAAAAACTAAATATCGCAATGTCAGATTTTTCCAATATCGTGCAGCCCTAAATCATACTATTGCTGTTGTGTATGACTTTTTGCTACATTTTGCAACGGGATGAACACTCAGCAGTGGTCAATAATTTGACAGAAAACAAAATAGCAAGGCTTTTAATGAAGAATTAGTATCTGCTGTCATCACAGCGTGACAAATAATTAACTTGAAATACCCTAAACAAAGACAAACCGTAAATAAACTGTAACAAATTTAAAGTCACCAAACCTGCACTTTATTTGATTCAAAGCACAGCAAAATGTGAAATATTTTTAGAATTTTAAATAATTGTTTTCTATTTGAATATATATATATATATATTTGTTTTAGTTATCTGTTATTTAGATAATTTTTATTATTTTCATTATTTATTATTATTTTAATATTTCTGTGAATTCAAAGCTGAATTTTAAGCATTAGTACTCCAGTCACATTACATTTTAATGTCATACCACCAAATTATGTAATAATTATACATTTTTTATTAATAAAGTCTTATACAAGTGGTTTTCTAGCATAACCAGCTTATTGATTTACATGTAAATCTGGACAAATTCAGTAACCTAATTTTTACCCAAGAGTTACCAATGCGTTGGTTTATATGTAAACTTACTCAACAACGTGTTCTCCTGTTTATTTCCAGATGTGTTAGTGGGCTCCCTCCTCGGCTTGGTCTTCTCCTACTTATGTTACCGTCAGCATTACCCAGCTCTCAATGAGTCCGACTGCCACAGACCCCTCCGAATGAGAGAAATGCCACTTCCAGCAGCAGAACGCAAGCAGGCAAACCCAGGCTACCTCTTACCTTTGTAGGAAAACCAGACCGATGAGTATATACTGTGTTTACTAAGCCTTGCTGCAATCATGTCTACTTTTTTTTGTGTGAACTGACGAGCACTTCTCGTTTCTGCCTTCCTATACCGTTTTAAACATTCACAATGAACGTTTTGTGTATCGTAGAGCTGTCCTTTTGAAAATGTCTTTGTATCTTTTGAAGCTCTTCTTCTTATATGTGAAAAAAAGTCATTGTGTTATGACGGCTTCTAGGTCAGTTTTACATATTAACCTGACATATTTATAGTGATCTCCGGTAGTACTGTACGCTACAGGAAATCCCCTGATATCTTTGTCAATAAAGTTTGTGATGATTTCTAATGTATCAGCTGGAGTTTGGTCGGATCATTCGACATGCAAGTAGTGAGGAGGATCATTTGCTATGAGGAGACTTTGCTCAGTGCTATCTGTTATCTATTATTGGGAGTTTCCTAGAGGTGAGTCAATGATGATGTTGGGTTTTGTCTGGTTTTTTTTGTTTGTTTGTTTTGGGTTTTTAAGAGCTAAGGACTATTATTTATGATTGATGAACCTTTACCTGAACTACGGGACGTCCCAGTGACTGTGGCCCAGACTGATGAGGTCACTGAATGGGGATGGATCTCCTGAGGACATTAAGATGTACTAGAGGTCACGCATATGGTTAATTCGCCATTAAAATCATAATAGTAACTAAATAAAATGAAGTTTTAACAAAAACAAAAATGCAACAGAAGATACAGCTTTTACGACATAGACATTTTATTTTGTTTTTAAACTAATTGTAGTCATAGCTATACTTTTGTTACACACATTTGTTTAACGAATTATCCTAAACAAAATATCTGTTTAATGGGAAATTAGGCTTATTAAAATATATCAATTATAAATCTAAATGTCACAAATTAGCTAGCCACTACTGGGTTTATATATTTAGAGTAACTTTCCAAGCAGTTTATTGCAATATTGTGTATTCAGTTCTATGATTCAGTCATATTGTAATTTTTTTATTATAAATTGAAATTGCAAGTCTGGGTGGAAAAATAAAAGGTTCAAACAATCCAGTGAAAAATTTTGATATTTTTATACACTCAAAAAAAAATTGCCAATGACTTATTTAAAATGAGCTGAAACAACACAATTCTTGAGGTCTTTTGGGGGACAACTTAATTGTTTTATGTTCAATCTACTTATTTGTTTTTACAAATTTAAGTTAACTTAATTCCTTCATGTTGTCCCAACACATCAATTGTGTGGAACCAAGTATTTTTTTTTTTTTTTACAATGTATAGGTATAAAAGGATATTAAATGAACAAAACTTTCAAATACTTTCAAATACAATTGGTAGAAAATCATTAAATGTGGGTAAAATAGTTGTCCACTGTTTATGTAAAAATAAATAACATAATTAAAATGAATAAAAGATTATGTGATAATAAATTTTGTACTTTTACTTTTTTTTTTTTTTTTGTCACTTCATGATCTTAGGATTATTGATATCCATATAAAATATGTGTCCAAAGTTATTAATATTTACAATTATTTAAATATACAAATAACCTTTTTACTTTAAAATGAAAGTCATTCTCCAGTGAGGCCTTTCTAAATGTAAACTCACTTATTTTGCTACACGCTGAAAACTGATGAATATTTAGTCATTTGTTATTCTGAGATCATTATGCGTGTGATTAGCGCCATAATTTCATATTCATTGACTCATAATAACCGCCTCACCATATTGGACTGAAGCCGCCGTTGCAGCTCTAGTATCAAAATTCCCCATCAGTCGACCTTTAGACAGACTTTGGACGACTTATAAGAAGTTAGCTCCTGGTAAACGCATTTACTTCGTATTTGCCCACTAGAGTGAATAACAGCGTGAGGTTTGCTCTGTCAGAGATCAAGTTTGTCCTAATCGTGTATCCGTACGAGCAGCCGGTGAGTACATGGCGATACATTTTCTATGCTGTTTCCTCTCATTTGTTTACATTCTTCTCAAATGTTACATTCTCGTAATACTTACGAACGTTATGGCATAGCAGCGTGTTTTAAAGATTTCTAAACAGGCTTATTAATAAATATTAAATCATTTGTCCTTGTTTGACAGACACAGTTTAGTATTTTCTGTTCATTTTTCATGTATTGACTCGCCAGACAGAGCTCGATCAACTTTGCTGTATATTTAAATTCGCACGAGTAAATAAAACGCATTTCGTTTATGTTTGTCCTTGCTGACTCGTTTAAGTTAAATGCTGCGTCCTACTTTTCCGTTACAATTACACGCCCAACACAAACGCAAACACGCCCCACAGTGTTAGTATGAGCGGGCTAAAAATCCCGTTCGTTTGGTTATTTTGTATTCACTCCAGTGTTTCTATTTGGCATTCACGCTTGGACCGACTGAACATTTGACTTCTGTTTGTCATCTGTGCTCCTGCCATCATCATCCAGTATTACGTAAAACAACTGACATCACAGCGATGACGTAACCACTCTCCTTGAAGTTTGTGAGCTGTTGCTTCGCAATTTTCAGTAATTTTATTCTATTAATTGTCTCAGTACAATGTACTTTAATTCATTTGATGTACTTTAAATTCATTTTGAATGATATTCAAATTACTTGCACATTTTACAGAATTTTTGTTCAGACTAAAAATTCAAATGCTTAAACAAATATACGTAAACTTCAATGCATTGTTTTAAATGAAATAATAAAGTAAATAACGACAAAATACCTGTAAAATACCATTGCATTTCATATGATTTCTCTAAAATCACAACTATAAACTTATAAAATGTGATGCAGACACTAAAATGGGACATCACATGCATAAAATTATATATAAAAAACAAGTTTTCATTTTTTTAACCTCAACACAATTCAATACAAAATAACACAATTCTAATGTTCACCATAAAATAAGTTAAGAAATCCATATTTGATGGAATAACCATCTTTTTCAAGCACAACAATTTAAAATGTTTGTTGCGAGGTGGAGTTTGGTATGTTGAAATGTTTGGTAGAAATGTTCCATATAAAAATGCTTTATAGGATAAAACAAATATTTAATAAATACAAATTTTATTTAAACCTATACCTAATAATTCCAGTAAATCTAGAGAAACTAGATTTCTAGATTCTAGATTCTTAAACTACAGTTTAAGTCCAAATTGTGAATTTGTTTCTTTTACAAATATTTCCCAAATGATGTTTAACAGAGCAAGGGATTTTCAGTATTTCCTATATTTTTTCTTCTGGAGAAAGTCTTATTTGTTTTATTTCGGCTAGAATAAAACCAGTTTTCAATTCTTTAAAATCATTTTAAGGTCAATATTATTAGCCCCCTTAAGCAATATCTTTTTTTGATTATCTACAAAACAAACCATCGTTATACAGTGATTTGCCTAATTACCATAACTTGACTAATTAACATAATTAATTAATTTATTTTTAAATGTCACTTTAAGCGTAATACTAGTATCTTGAAAAATATCTAGTAAAATATTCTGGATTGTCATCATGGCAAAAATAAAAGAAATTAGTTATTAGAAATGAGTAAAACTATTAAAACTATTAAAACTATTATGTTTAGAAAAGTGTTGAAAAAATCTTCTCTCCGTTAAACAGAAACTGGGGAAAAAAATATACAGGGGTGCTAATAATTCAGGAGGACTAATAATTCTGACTTCATCTGTACATATAGGCATAATATTTGTCAAGTACAAAAATTTGAGTACTGACAAATGTTATATTGTCAGTCCATAGGCTTGGGGTCTCTGCTGTTCTCAGTATGAATATTGTGGAGCCGTATGAACCCATCCAGCACCACTGGTTCTTCAACCAGCAGGTGGACTCGAAAGACTCCTGGCAGCCCTTCAGCAGAGAAGACTCGCGGCGGCTGGAGGAGGCGTACGCTCGAGGTACTTCATTAACTGTTCTTTATGAACTTACTGTATCTCATGCCACCAGTACACATGTATGTTTGATTCATAACTATGAGATCTGGTTTGTCTACAGCAGGCAAATATGATAAGGATGAAGTGGTAGTGGCCACTGATGGAAGGAGGTATGATGTTAAGCTACGTGAGCGCAAGTGTTACCCTGTATATTGGGAACAGAAGCCCACCGAGGTCAGACGCTGCTCCTGGTTCCACAAAGGCAGCAAAGACATGAACCACACTCCCTATACTGAAGATCTCAGCGAATTTCTAGAGGTGAGATGCACAAATTTAATAAAAACCAATAATATTTTTCTAGTATTTAATACTTGAAGGGGTCATTAACTATCTTTTTTGTACTGTTAACAAGATTTTAACATTATAAAAACACCATAATAGGCCTTTTTATGTCCATCTTTGAACACTGTTTGAAGAGGTAGGTTAGGTTGTAAATTTGGAAGTAAACACACATTGGTATGATTGGCAGTTTTGTTTATTTAAATCATTTTCAACGCTTTCCTTGTAAGATAATTTTCCAAAGCCCACAGATGTAAATGTCTGCACGTGTGTTTGACAGACTACATCCTTAGATAGATGCTATTGTGATTTAAGTTAAAAACACTTAAATACTGAGTAAGTATAGAACAATCTTTATTAACAGACAAAGCAATGTAAACGAATCGGTAATAAAATATCAGTCTGGAACGTTATTAAAAATCAAATTTGAAAATCATTACAAATCCTTGCTAATGTTGGAATAAGAAAGAAGCCAATGCAAAGCTATGAAGTCACAGCTTGGCACTGCACAGTGTCTTGTATTGTTGTCATTTGATGTATTAATTACCTGCTACACTGTGAATCAGTGGGCGGAGCTAAACTGCGTCTCTGCAGGGTCTGAAAATGTCTTAAATTTCGGAATTTTAACTAAAATATTGTGTTGTAAGTCTTAAATCATTTTAAACCGGTCTCAATTTTCTTTTGTCCATGTAAAGGTACCCAATCAGGCCAACACCCATCCAATCACCAACAATCCATCTCAATTAAACCTTTAACAAAAACCAATGTGGTTTAATTATCTACCCTACAAACCCATTTGTTTAAAAGTTCTCCATGTGTTTATATCTTTATAACAATAATAATTTTAAAATAAAAGAAATGCTATGTTGAGAAAAAAATGTGTGCATGTACGTTAACACATTATTTAAAATATGTGGATAAGAAATAACTAAATTAGATTATTTTTTTGATGAGGCAAGTAAAACTCTTTTCCATTGGCCCAACCAGACCATTAGAAAAAAAATCCTTAGTGTTTAGTCCTAAATGAATCTTTTCATTGAATTTCATTCATACTGGTCTTACAAAGGTCTTAAAAAGTCTAAAATTTGACTTGAAACCTGCAGAAACTGTGCTAAAGAGGCAGTGATTTGAAGCATTTGTTGGTCTTCATATGTGGAGATGGAGTTTAGCCACACTGTTACATTATAAAGCAGCACATTCAAAAACCTGTCTATAAACCTGTCAATAAAATCTGCTTTTTGATTAATAAAACCGTTTTGTGTTTTTTATAACACACAAGATGGTCTTTATAGTATGACCTCTTGTATGTCCAAAGATTATAGCAACTTTGATTTCTTAGTTCATGACTCATTTAAAAACTTTTCTTTATTCAAAAACAGGATGCCTACATGATCGCAGTTACACTGGATGAATGGAAGACGAATTTGGAGCTCCCAACAGGGGAAACGGTGATCCTTCACAATCCTAAGGTAGTGTCTAAATGTAAAGCTCATGGGAAATTGTCACATTTCTGTTCACAATGACTTTATTGTCTATCTTTCTTTGCATCGCCACAGCTCATGACTCAGTACCCCATCAGCTGCAAGGACTTTCCCCCTTCCCCGACTGAACGAACTCAACCCAGGACACTAAAGAGAGGAGTTGAGAATATTTCAATAGAGATACCAGAGGGTGAGTGATGCACTCTGAAAAATATGTTTAAAATGCTAGTGAGAAAAAAAAAGCCTTTTTTGAGTGACATTTTTGTCAGAAACAAGCTGATTTGATACTATAGGCCAATAGTGTCAAAGATGCTTTTTGTCTGACACAAATGCCACTCTCATCAGTGTATTTTACTGCTTATTGAATTATTCATGTAATTTGGGGCAGGACTAGTTTAGTGAAAAATTCTAACATCAAACTATTTTGGGCTTTTTCACCCAGTGTTGTTTGCTCTGTGGAGCACAAAAATTGCATAAAATACTTTTTGATGTTGGCATCTGAAACTGAAGGTGCTGAAATTTTTATTTCAGTTTGTTGAAGTACTTCCGGCTGAAACAGAATATTGAGTAGGGGCGAGGCTTTATTTTTGCTCATCATTCCCTCATAGCAAACTAACTGTAAGAGGAGTGTGGTTAAGAATATTGTGACTGAAGCTGTCAAACTGACATCAACAGAGCAACATCGCCACTCCAAACACAGAAGAAAATGGTCAGATTTTGACTGAAGATTACACCAAAAAAAATTTTTTTTTGTAGGTGTATTAATTTAGCATAGATACATTTTCCACCTAAAGAGTAACAATGTGCACTAGCAACAATAAACATGTGTCCATTAAGTTATGTGATAGCATCATAAAACTACACAGCATACAGAAAGAATAGGTACAGTAGTCCAGAGTTTGGATAAAAAAATTTGTTAGCACATTGTTAGCTTAGCAACTTGCTAATCAAGCTCAACCGAATATTTATGTTCGGCCTGTATATATTTGCATAT
Source organism: Danio jaintianensis (assembly GCA_903798115.1). Lineage (NCBI taxonomy): Eukaryota > Metazoa > Chordata > Actinopteri > Cypriniformes > Danionidae > Danio > Danio jaintianensis. The sequence continues at coordinate 17,559,637 of CAIGQV010018202.1, forward strand.
AAAATAATACTAAACTCCATTACAGTCAATTCTAAGTTGAGTCTCTCTAAGGACTATTTGTCTAGCATGCTACCTTACAAGTTAATTACTTAGATTTAGAATTCTTTTTTAACCGGACACATATTCAATCATTGCTTAGAATTAGTGGTTTGCAATGTGTGTTTGCTAACAACATCAGTCTTTTGATATGAATTCTTGCTGTGTTTCTGTAGGAGAACCAGAGATAGTAGACCACCTGGTGTTCATGGTTCACGGCATCGGTCCAGCCTGTGACATACGTCTCCGTGGCATTGTCCAGTGTGGTGAGCATTCATCAGTTAAATCTAAACATGTCCTCTTCCCCTTATTCTGGATCCCCATAATTGTGTAGTTAACAAGCAATCACACTTAACATGTTATTAACAATTTTTTTTATTCCACTTCAGTGAATGAATTTCGAAACGCCTCCAACAGCCTCATAACCAGCCATTTCAGGCCGAGTGGAGACTCGGGCATCATTGGACGGGTGGAGTACCTTCCAGTCAACTGGCACAAAGTATTGCATGGAGAAACCACAGGAGTTGACAAGTAAGATGTTTGCTACTACTTAGGGCTGCACAATATATTGCAAAATTATTCTCATTGCAATAATAGTACATGCAATACACGTATCGCAGAAGTGTGATAAATGACATTTATTTTATGCATTGGTTGCTTATCTAAATTTGACCAATCAGATAAGGGCCTTACTATCTTTAGCCCACCTCCCTGGTAGTTGCTGTTCTACTATTGGTTGGAGCGGCCCAAAGGTGAACCCAGAGCTGAAAAGAAATACTTATAAAGACAACCACCAATCAGAGTCAGAATATCTGTTTTTCACTCATTCATAGTGTTTTAGACCAAATGTTTGAAACTTGACAGTTTTAAAAAAACTATAATTAATTCGATATGAAAAATATACTTTACCTCTTTATTTTAATATCATTAAATAAATTAATGGTTTAAAAACATAGCTAATAAAATAGCATTTTTCTAGGGAAATTATATATTGTAAGAAATATCGATATCGCAATACTCAACAACAATATCGCATTTTTGTCCAGCATCGTGCAGCCTTAATACTAATACTAATGGCAGTTAGGGATAGTTCACCCAAAAATTTAAAAAATAGATATAGAACAAGATAATGAACTTTATGGAACATTTAAAAAAAAAAAACGAATACAGACCAAAATAGAACTGTAAATAATGTTCAGTTTCTTGCGCAGACTTATGTTTTATTTTGTAAGACCTCATTTTATCATCAGGAAGCCGTCATTGTTATTTAGTTTGTTTTGTATGTATGTTTTTTACCTGTCAAAGTACCAGTGCCAGTATTATCCTACTTGCATTTTCTGAATCACCAATAAGAACCAAAGTTTCAGCTGAAAATCTTCTTCAATGTTCTGCTGACGAAAACAAGTCACATACATCTACAGAGATTAAATAAATGAACTGCAATTCTTTTGTGTGAACCTTCTTCTTAATGAACATCTCAATTGTTTCGTGGTGTTTAACGATATTGTACAATTTTGTTTCTATTTTTTAATAGAGACATCGAGAGAATCACTCTGCCCAGCATTAGCCGTCTGCGTCAATTCAGCAATGACACCGTGCTGGACCTTTTCTTCTACAATAGTGCAACATACTGCCAGACTATTGTGGACACCGTGGCTTCTGAGATCAACCGTCTGCACAGCCTCTTCCTGCAGAGGCATCCGCAGTTCACTGGACACGTTTCCCTGTTTGGACACAGCCTTGGTATGTAGATTTGTTTTATTGATATAACAGTAATCCATACTTATGGACGGCACAAATGATTTATGTTCATTTTTCCAATTGTATGTTTCGTTTTACATAGGCTCATTGATTCTGTTTGATCTCCTGACCAATCAAGAGACCAGTGCAGATGTCACAGATCATGAGGTTTGCACCACTTTTGTTGTTAAGGAAAAGTAAATATTGTTGAAATAAGATGAGATGTGCATTTTACATGGAAAAATGTTTCTTTGTAAACTAACCAAAATAAAAATAAAGCTAAATAGAAATATTATTTGCAAAAATAGGCACATAAAATTAGTTAATGCATAAAATAAATATTGCAACAAAACAAATATGTATTAAATGCTATAAAATAATTAAATGTTTATTGTGAATATTAATAATACTAAAATATCACTGCTACATATATAGATGTGCTGTATATAGAAAACTAGTCTTTTCCATAATATATGCAGAAATTATTTATAACTTCTTATAACTTCAAATGGTCACTTTGAGGAACCTTTTGGGAAAATCTCTAGACATTAATGTTCCATTTTACCATGCAACCAATATAATATAATATATTTATTGGGTAACACTTTACAATAAGGATGTATTAGTTAATGTATTTGCTAACATGAACAAACAATGAAAATAGTATTTGTTCATCTTTGCTAACATTAGTTATTAAAAATTAAAGTAGTTCATGTCAACTCACAGTGCATTAACTAATGTTAACAAACATGAATTTAGAGTTTTATAGTAATGCATTAGTAAATGTTGAATTGATTAATAAATTCTGGACAAATATTGTTCATGTTAGTAAATAAATTAACTAAAGAAACCTTATTTTAAAGTGTGACCATTTAGGGCTACATGACAGTCCCTAAAAAATTCTGTTAATAAAAAAGGGTAACGCTTTAGTTTAGGTCATAATTTTGCTATTAACCACTAGCTTATTACCAGCCTATTATTAAGATATTAACTGTTCATTAGTAGTTATAAAGTATGATCATATTCTGCATCCCTAATGCATACCTAAACCCAACTTCTATTAATAAACAGCTATTTAGTAGTTTATTAAGTTAGTAGTGTTAGTTAATGGTTTGTTAATACAGTGAATTGTGACCTAAAGTAAAGTGTTACCAAATAAAGTCTTGTTTTTTTAAGATTATTTTGATCAATCCTGCATCAATGACATCTCAGTATGATTTTTTGACTCTATTAAATAACATTTCTATGCATTTCTTAAAGCTCCACAAGGACGCTCATGTTGACTCAGACTGTGCTTCCTATGAGAGTCTGGAGGTGGCACTGAAGAGCCATGGTTTGGAGGAGCACCTTGGTTTACTGCACAGAGAACAAGTGGATCTGGAGTCTCTGGTCAGTTTTCTGTCCTCAAACGCACACTTCACACATCCTAAAAACACTCAGATTCATAATTTTCATCAATTGACCGTTTCAGATCCTCTGCTCAGAGAAGGACCTGAAAGAAATCGGCATACCTCTCGGTCCTCGCAAGAAAATGATGAACTGTGTGAAGAAATGGAAGGTAATTCCTGAAAGTCACTGTGTTTATAGAAGCTTAGTGGCAGAAGTGGAAGTAAATGTAGCTTGATTGTGCGCAGTTTCCTCTCCACACCCATAAATGGAAGGGAAGCAGATAGGAGTCCATTGTTTCTGGTGGTAATGTCAGATGTTTTGACACTTTCTGATAACTCTTTCTTTAATATATCTGACAGAACTCCAGAATGGGGAGTGGACGTGCAGCCAAAAATGAGACAAACTCCCCGAGTCTCGGGATGAGAAACCCTCATGATCCTCAAACCCCCACCACTAGTGCTGTTGATTATCAGCATTTTGATGTGGGCATTGGACAAGTAAGTGTTTGTGTTCAAAACATACGTATCAATATATAAGTCGAAGATGAGATGAGAATTTGGTGTCTGCATCAATTTAAATTGAGAAGGTATGGGTGAAATAATGTTTTGTTTTTATTCAGCATAACTGATATATTTATGGCAAAATGAGGCATCATACTTGTTTTGACCATTGCGTATTAATTATATAAAATAATTGTTGTCATACTTAAAAATAAATTTATGTTTGACCATCTTTGACTTTGATATATACATTTTGTAATATACATATAATTTTTTTATATATATTATATATATATATATATATATATATATATATATATATGGCATCGCGTTGGCACAGTGGGTAGCACGATCGCCTCACAGCAAGAAGGTCGCTGGTTCGAGCCTCGGCTGGGTCAGTTGGCATTTCTGTGTGGAGTTTGCATGTTCTCCCCGTGTTCACGTGGGTTTCCTCCGGGTACTCCGGTTTCCCCCACAGTCCAAAGACATGCGGTATAGGTGAATTGGGTAAGCTAAATTGTCCGTAGTGTATGGATGTTTCCCAGTGATGGGTTGCAGCTGGAAGGGCATCCACTGCGTAAAACATATGCTGGATAAGTTGGCGGTTCATTCCGCTATGACAGCAACTGTTGTGTTAATGTCTTTATTGGCCTTCAGATATGCTAACATGATTATCAATATTATAAAAAGTTGTGCTATTTAATGTTGGAACAGTTTTTATTTGATACATTTGTGTGTATATGTATGTGAGTGAGAAGTGCTTATTTATACATCATTACATTTTGCATCAATCTCTTTATACGCGTAAAAATTATTAAATAATTCATGTCTTTTTTTTATTTAATACTATTTTTATCCTGTATATCCTTTCAAATTTAGGCTACTGTTGTCTGCTAAATCACCAATGCTTTGAGTACAATAATAATAATAAAAAACAAAGATCTAAACACCTCCCTGTTTAACTTACAGTTGTCAAATAACATCTTGTTTATTCCGCAGGTATCCATTGATTATCCTCAGTTGGCCTTTCATCCTCAGGCATTCTTTGCAGCCGGTTCACCCATAGGAATGTTTTTAACTGTCAGAGGTTTGAAGAGGATTGATCCCAACTACAGCTTGCCTACCTGCAAGAGTTTCTACAACATCTTCCACCCAGTAAGACAATCTTTAAAATACTGAGCGAAAGCCATAAAACTTACTTAAAGGGATTGTTCACCCAAAAATGAAAATTTAGTCATCATTTACTCATACTTTACTTGTTTAAAACCTTTGTGTGTTTCTTTCTTCTAATGAGCACAAAAGAATATATTTTGAAGAAAGCTGTAATCATTGACTTCCATAGTATTTGTTTTTTCCTACTATGCAAGTCAATGGTTACAGGTTTTCTCTTTCTTGAAAATATCTTCTTTTGTGTGCAACAGATGAAAAAAAACTCATAAAGGTTTGGAAGCATTCGGAATGAGTACATTTTCATTTTAATGTGAACTATGCCTTTAAGGCAAGAATGATAACTGTACAATAACTGAAGTTTTTGTTTTCTGCCTCTTTAAAGCAGAATTGACTCTTATGGGCTGTCGTTGTTTATATAGGTCATCAATCGTGCAAAAAAAAGAAAGTCTAAAACAGATTCCAACAATCAGTTTCGTTTTTTTGTGTCGTTATTGTGATAATTGCATTATGGACTCTGCTATTGTTTTTTTATTTAGAAGGATTTTTAGAACTTTATCATTATAATTGTTGCATAATAGAGCTCGGTTCTTATACCTCGAATGTAATTGTGCAGTTTGACCCTGTGGCATATCGGATCGAGCCCATGCTTGTGCCTCAAGATGTGGATTTGCCAGCTATGTTGATCCCTCATCATAAAGGCAGAAAGCGGATGCACCTCGGTATTTACATTTATATCACTTATGGAGCAGTTTTTATATTCTAAAATAACTCTGAGGCTAATTATGATTAAATAATGTTTGCAGAGCTCAAAGAAGGGTTGACTCGAGTCAGTTCTGATTTACTGGGCTCCTTACGAATGGTTTGGCAGAGCATTTCTCAGGTCCCAACGCCAGCGCTTGCAGAAGGTGGACTGAGTTCAATGACCCCCACAGATGAAGCAGAAGGTATCAAAACTTTTACTATGGAGTTCCATACTAAGTTTTTTTTTTTCTCAAATGACTCAACTTACATTTGAATATTTGTGCACAAGCATGTCTGGTGGAGCAGGAGGACAGGAATGTCAAGGTGGGAATGTTAAATCGGGGGCGACGGATTGACTTTGTCCTTCAGGAAACGCCGATTGAAAGTTTCAATGAATACCTGTTTGCCATTCAAAGCCATTTGTGCTACTGGTAAGACAAAACCTTTCATGATGCTTGTGGATATGTGACCCTGGAAAACAAAACCAGTCTTAAGTTGCACAGATATTTTTGAAGGAATAGCCAATAACTAATTGTATTGCATCAAAACGATTTATTTTTTGCCAAATATCATTAGAATATTAATTAAAGATCATGTTCCTTGAAGACATTGTGTATATTTCCTATTGTACATATATCAAAACTTTTTTTTTTATAATAATAATAATAATATGCATCTCTAAACCTAATTTGGACAACTTTAAAAGCAATTTTGTCAAATCTTTTTTTTTTTTCAAATAGTTGTGTCTCTGCAAATTATTGTACTATCCTAAAAAACAATCTTGTTTACCTTTATGTCTGGTTTTACGGTCCAGGATAATTTATAAAGCATTTATTTTCGACATAATTCTGTGACCATTTACTCACTCTCATGTTGTTGCAAATGGAGAAGAAATTTGTTCATCCTCAGAACACAAAAAGGTTTTAAATAAAATCTGACAGAATAGGGTTTTTTTTTTTTCATTGAAAGACTATTTACTCAACTGTGGCACTTTAAATATTCATAAATTGTAAAAAAAAAAAAAAATTCACGTGAATCAAGCACTTTAATTCAAGTCTTAAAAGACATGATCACTTTATATAATGAACAGATTCAGTTTACAGCATTCAAATTTAGTCAAGGAAGCTCATCAATGCTTGCTTGGTGTACGAAAACCAATGAGGTGTCTTCTCAAGCGAGTATTGTTGAACTATTCATGTTTGCAGATTAGTGTTTCAAATGTGAAAGAGACAAGCTCTTCCAAAGAACTTTTAATTGCTTGACTCTTATTTATTTTTTTATCTCTTTTGAAGTGTCAGATTTGGGCTGGTTAGATATTCATAGGATTTCATTCAAATATCTTAATTTTGATGTGAAACGTTAAACTTTTGTGTTTTTATTATGCTCTGAAATTAATAATTCCATCTGTTTTGATTGCAGGGAGTCAGAAGACACGGCTCTGTTGGTTCTGAAAGAGATTTACAAAAATTTTCAAGTGAGAAATGCTCAGTTATAAATGTTATGCACATCATGTATAGTATTGATGACATTTAAAGCCAGTCCAGTCCAATGTGTGTCACATTTTTACCAATCAGTGAACAAACTACCTGAAAATAATTCAAATTATGAATATTTTCTGAACTGTTGGCACTTGGAAGGCATTTTGGACATTATTACAGTATTCTCAAGGCAGGCTTTGAGGCATCTGATCCACAAAATAATGTTTTGTGCACTAATGTGCATTGTAATAGAAACTAATGTATAGGCCTACTTACTGTATGTATCTTTGGTCAGTGTTTTCTAATTTTCGGAATTAATTACTATTATGTATTCTTAATGTTTGGATGTGTGTGATGTTTTATAATGTTATTATTATTATTAAACTCCTAATCCCAAATAATTTTTGTAATGGCTTTACGTCATAGATGTTAGACAGACATTCTTTAGATACCAAACACTGTGTCTTTAAGACAGTGTCCAGATCACAGCCACCGGGAAGTCTGTTGATTTCCCATTATCCGTCTGGAATAGTGCGCCACACATTACAAAACATCCCGTTTCCATACAGAGTCATGAACTGCCCTCCCATCCGACGCCAGGAATTACACACAGCCAATGAACACAACAGCAGACTTTCACTCAGGCTCTTTAAATGTAGACGCTCCGCTACTTCAGAACATTCAAATTGTTTATTAAGACTAAATAAGTAGAGGTCTAGACTTTGAAAGACGTCGGAAAAGGTGAGGAAACACTTTTATCAAGCAAAAAAAAAAACACTGTTTTATATGTCTGGAGGGAATAAACTTCAAACATGAAGCCGGTGCTCGCGAGGCAGAATGTTGAAATTGGGTCTCGTTTGAACAAACTTTGAGCAGTTAGATATTAGTTACAGTCCATTATGAAACCGAGTATGGACTATATGTAATGTTTTGGTAATATTGTAATTTTCGCGTTTTATGACATCTGGGCGCCTTTCTGTGAGTAGAATCTTTTCAACGAGTCGTCTTTGCGAATCGGAGCGTTCCTGGTTCTCGAGTCAACAGTTTTGCAGTTCAGTAACCTTCCTATCAAAAATGTACGTGAAAATGACATTTGAAGCGAATTTCCATATGTGCATGTCGAGGGGAAAGCTGAATTGTTTTACTGGTTAATTAGAACAAACTGTTCTAAAGAACTGAACGAGTGAGTCAAGCTTCCCATAAAGTGGGGAAGAACTTGAATGACAAATCAAACATGACGCGGCTTTTACAATGATAGTTTAACTAAGTACAAAAACATTTATTTCTGTCATGTTGCTCCAGCATCGCATCATTTCAGTTCAGTGCAACAAAAACGGAGAAATTCAACAGAATTTTAGACACTGACTCAGACTCAATAAACATTCATTTTAATAACAGAAAAATGTGAAGTAAAAATCTTGAGAAATTGGATTGAGGCTGAAGAAAAAAGTAATGAAGTTAACATGTTTGTCATTTAAAATTATATATTTTTTGGTTGATAAGCATTCACATTCCTTTCCCTTAACAAACAATATACATAACCATACAAAAAAGTCATAGTTTATGACGTGGAAATGACAATGGTATAATTTTCAGAAACTTGTACTTTTAAAGCCATTTTTAAAGTTGTTGTTTACTTAGTTTAATTAAGAAATTGTATTATAGCCTACTTGTATTATACATCCATGGCAACATTTGCTTTCTTTAACTGTCCATCTTTTTTTACGCTAAACACAAGTCATGTTTTTGCATCCAATCCAAATTGAGTCATAATCCTCAATAAAAGGGTACTGTTGTTTTTTTCACAATTATGCCACCAAAATATAAAAAGCCAGTTTGTGCAACTTGCACACATCAGTGCACAAATTTCATAATCCTACAGTCCTGCGTTCCTTCTGTAGTCACATGGCCAACAGTTCATGGAAATGTCTGTAAAATGTAAATACCCACGTCATCAGGCATGGAAGCTTTATTTGGGTTTTGCTGAAGGAAATGTAGAGCTGTATGGTCTTGTTAGATGGTCCGTCACATGTGTTAACCGCATGAGAAAACTGACCTCTACAACTAAGTTGCTTCATCCACTAATGCAAAGGTCAATTCACTCTCCAGGCTCATACAAAGAAAGACATTCAAGTCCCCAAACAGCCCACGCTCAGAAAGCTTAAAGAGATTGTTCACCCAAAACTGAAAATTCACTGTTAATCTACTCTCCAAGGCCATTCAAGATGTGGGTGACATTTTTCCAGCAGCTACTGGCACTTTGAAAGTCAAAAAATGATATACAGGCAAAAACAAATTATTACTAGTGGCTTATGACAATAAATTGAGATGATCTTACTAAGCGAAAGGATCGGTTATTTAAAACCGATATAACATTACTACTTTGCTACTGCTTCTACTACATTACTACTACTACACAGATTTCCAATATTTTATATAGACCATTTTGACGGATGTAAACAATAACAATGGTCCTAACTTATTTCCTGTTTCACATTTTTAATTTCCATAGCTTCAGAGAATCCAAAAAGTTCCACATATTGTCAAATAATGTTATGACAGCAGTTTTAACGTTAATATATGATTGAATTGCCTTTTGTTACAGTTAAGAAATAGTTTGACAACAAGCAGGAAATGTTTATGGGCCAATAATATCACCTCATTGAAATGGTCTATACACAATTAGGAGGCAAGAGAGGAAGTCTCTGATGACACTGATTCCATCCTCAACTCCACAGTAATGGATTGCTAGATATTTACCTTTTTATAGATATATATCTTTGTTTTTGTTTTTTTACAGTAGAAGCGCACACCATTTACTTTTACTATTAACAAAAGTACAGTGTTATCTGTTATTGTGAGAGCACACATATAAACAGAGTTTGTATCGATTTGAACGATGTATGAAAGATGTAGGATCAAAAATGATGGAGCTTTTTAGGAGCAAGTGATTGAATGTGCATCTTCAACTGTCACGCATGAATGCGCTGCTGTTCTACACAGATACATAAACAGTGCACATTTTTAAGTTAAGATTGAGTAGCCATTTAAATTGTGCTCAATGTGCTGTTACAACACACACCAGCCACTAACGATATATGTCTGTAACGGACAGTGTGGTTCACCTCACCTGTCCTGTGGACTTTAAAAAAAAAAAGATGAACAATCCTCTTCTCGTCCACTGTTGACTATTAGGGGCAGCCAAATTGTGTATTAAAAGGGCATAATGTTGTAAATAATGCTCACTTTCTTGCACAGACTAATCGTTTTAAGATTAACAGAGTAAACAACTAATAAGGAGTTCAGATCAACACAGTTTGGCTACCATTTATTATTTTATTATATTTGCAAGGGTTTAGGCGAACCCTCCATTTGAACACTCTTTGATGTGAATAGATAACCGATTTCACCATCAGTAATTTAGCGTCTTGAAGGAGTGGGTCATATCAAATACTAGAGAGCATTTGATTGGTCAGAAGATTTGATGAGAAACTGGAGTATTAACGTTATAAAATGTTTATTAGTGCCGGAAATGACAAACCTGATGCTTTGAATTTTAACATCTTCTAAATGTGAATTTAGTTATCATTTTGGAGCACACTAGATTATAGATTACCTTAAGTAATACCTTAACCTTACTAACATATTGGTACTAACACCGAGAAAAAAAACTTTAATTTTGATTTCCCAGAGACTTAAAAAGTGTTTATTATTATTATTATTATTATTATTTTAGAGGGAATTATAACTTTAAGAAAGATTCTCCTATTTGTTTATAAGCTGACTTTCACAATGCTGTGGCAGTAAAATCGCAAAACTTGGTGAATATCCATATTTGAATACAAAATATTAAAATTCTGCTCATGGTTGTCAAATTCAACTTCATTGAACAGTTGTCTCAAAAGACATCTGCATGTGTATTGCATCATCTTGACTCAGTTTTCTTTTTCTTTCTGGTATTTCCAAGTTTCTTGAGGTCGAAGAGAAGTCATATAAAAAAATAATAATAAAAAAAAGTCGTTGCTTGTAAATGTGGAGTCTTGTGCCCATCAGTTGAGTTGAAGTGCTGGAGGGTAAAAGTTCTAGTCTTCTGAATCGGTTGTGTGTTCAAATACTTGGATCCGGACCCCTGCAGTGTGCAGTGAGCTATGTAATCGTCCCTTGTGGAAGGAGGATGTGGAAAGATGTTGAGTCAACAAAGGGAAGTTTCCCAGCCTGAGATCCTCATGGTTCTGTGCCTCTAAAAAGATTGATAAAATAGTGTCTGTTATGTTCAGTACACTCCAGTTCTGCTTGCTATAAAACACACATCAGCTGCATTATACATGTGGATTCTTAGTGTTTAGGTTCGCAGGGATTGTTTAGTTGTTATTTTGAGAAGTGCTTCATTATTGAAGATTATTTATGGGGTTGAAATTTGCGCTTTCAGAATGCCTTGGTATTAGATGTAAACCTTGAAATCATTATGTGTTTTGAAGGAATCTATATAATGAGTTTTTCTGCAGTGGTGTTTTCCATCGTGATACATTATTCAACTCTTTGTTAATGAGCATGTTTGCTCATCAATGCCAGTAGAGGGCAGACTTTAACAGATTTAGTCAGTACTGCCACCAATATACAGATCCTTGACATGTATTTTTTCTAAGTATACCATTAATTTTACATGACAGTAATCCAAATTTGTTATTCATTTACTTTGGCAATGTTCAACAAATATGAAAAATGTTGTAGTACTTTTAAAGGTATTTTTTCATAAATTATGTAGCGGCAAATAATGTCATTGTGCTTCAAATTATAAAGAATTCTGCTATTGCTTATAATATTGCTTATAATTTATCTAATTCAAATAAATTAAACTGTCAAAATTATTTAAACAGTTGTTTTTGTCACTTTTATGGCAGCAAAATAAGTCTAATGTATACAATTAAATAGCTTTAAAAATTCTTTAAAATCATAGAAAGTTACTGAGGGTTACAAGAATTTTGAACTTTATGAACTTACGAGATATATATTGTATATATATTTTAATCATTGTTAATGAAGGTACCATATATGTTTCTTTACCTGATAAATGGTTAAGTTACAAAATTTTAAAGACAGATGATGTTTTATTAAAACAAATTGCTGTTGCTTATTTTGCCTGATTATTGAACTCGTCTAAATATAGTACCAGATGAAGCAAAACCATGTATGGTGAACCATTGTGTAAAGCCGGGTGCACACTGTGTGATTTTTGTCCATGATTTGAACATCAGAGACAGATTTAGTAAATCATAAAAGATCCCTCTCAAATTTGCAGATTAGCAACAACTGAGATCAAATTTCACCTTCAGTTACATTCTGCCATACGGTCTGGCTTTTCTTATAGGGACCATTTTATTAAGAACCAACAGGAAACCAGAACCTGATGATGTAGCCATGGTTAAAATGGTTAAAATGAATGTTTTTGCCACCATTTCAATGATGCATGTAAATGTGTGACAGGTTGATGTTAAACTCTGGATCTCTTGTCTGTATTGTCATACAGTCTGGCATTGATTAATTGGCAATTAATTACAGCTGGGAAAATGTTTATATAATCTTGACAGGCAACAATCATAAAGGACTATTTAGTGTGCTGTTATCTGTAGATGTAAGCACGGGGCCTTTTATTTCTTTGAGAAACCAGCTAAACAAATGTATCTCAGAGGAGCGTGTTCAGACAAGTTGAGTGTAGGCAACTGTGTGAAATCTGCAAATGTGGGTAAAATGTCTCGGGTATATGTGAGGGGAACCTTCCCTAACTTGGTGTTTACCTTTTGGACTTTGACTTTAAATTCAAAGCAGTTTTAACTCCTGTAGAATTCAAAATGAAACTAGCCAAACTATTTTCTGTATCCACCATAAGTTAAGCTTCTGAAATATCAGTTTTGCTCCGTCAGTTTACAGGACCAGCAGAAATTTTGATACAGATTTTGAAATTCTGACATTTTCATAAGGACATTATATATAATAGGCACTGCCACTCAGAATATGCTCAAGCTGCTGTTTTTCTTGGAACAATAACCAGTGTTAGATTTTCAGTGAATTATGACCTTAATATCAGTCTGTTTATCACCCAGCAACCATCATATGGTGTCAAAAACACTTGAAATTACTTCCACAAGTCATTACTTTTATGATACTCTTATTGTGCTTTTTTTAAGCTTTAACTCACAGTCCCCACCCAATTCCACAGATTAGAAAAATGTGAAAAGAATATATGGAAAAGTTAAAGATAAACACATCAGTAATAAATAAATTAGTAAAATATATTTATAATAATTGTAAATAATTTAATAATCACTAAATTTTATTAGAAAAATATCTGAAAAGAAACAAATATAAATGATACTTTTTTCATAATTAAATTTAAAAAAAATAGTTCCCGGGCGTCACGGTGGCGCAGTGAGTAGCACGTTCGCCTCACAGCAAGAAGGTCGCTGGTTCGAGCCTCGGCTGGGTCAGTTGGCATTTCTGTGTGGAGTTTGCATGTTCTCCCCGTGTTCGCGTGGGTTTCCTCCGGGTGCTCCGGTTTCCCCCACAAGTCCAAAAACATGTGGTATAGGTAAATTGGGTAGGCTAAATTGTCCGTAGTGTATGTGTGTGAATGAGTGTGTGTGGATGTTTCCCAGTGATGGGTTGCAGCTGGAAGGGCATCCGCTGCGTAAAACAAATGCTGGATAAGTTGGCGGTTCATTCCGCTGTGGCGACCCCGGATTAATAAAGGGACTAAGCCGAAAACGAAAATGAATGAATGAATGAAAATAGTTCCCAAATAATATTATAGACCTATTTATTTATAATATAAATTGCATTATATTCATTTATTTCACATCATAAATCAGGCCTTATACAAGAAACTATATGACTATATAGTAATATAACTATAATATGACTACTGTATATTTTATAACTATTATTTTTGCATTTTAGGATTGGGTCTCTTCCCCAAAGATGAACATATTTGGGGGTCTTTTGCACCTAAAAGAGAACAACTCCTGGTTTAAATAACATATAATCATAAGTTCTGCTGTTCCACAGTCTCCTCTCTCTCTCTCTCACACACACACACACACACACACACACACACACACACACACACACACACACACACACACACACACACACACACACACACACACACACACACACACACACACACACACACCTTTTTTTAGCACATCACATCGTTTGTACCTTGATATGGTCTAAAAAAAGACTAGCTAATCAGATTTGACCCACATTTAAAGTTGAACTTTAATTAGTCAGTCTCAGGAGATCACAGCAACATTTTTAGCCACCCACAAGAAAAAGAATTACTGAACTTAATCCAAGACCACATGTCAGTGCATGTTCAGAAAACATACAATCGCTTTAGATTAGCAATGCAGGTTTATTCACAGCAAAATGAGATAAACCTGTCGGGATGGATGCCTGATGATGCTGATCCCTTCCTGCTAAATTTCTATGGTATCTCCAAATGCCTGAGTGACAGCTTCTGCGTGTGTGCGTGCGCGTGTGCGTGTGTGTGTGTGCTTGACTGTATGTGTGTGTTTAGAGGTCATTCTGTAGATACTGTAGGAGTGTGTGTGTGTGTGTGTGTGGTAGGAGGAGCGAGCAGTGTTTCAGCATTTCTGACACACTTTGCATCGTCACTGCTGTAGCATTAGGCTGCGTGGCTCTTTAACTGTCCGACAGGAGCCAGGATGGGCCACCTGCTTAGACCATCTTAGAAATATACTAGAATATAAACACTCCAAACAGGCCTGCATCATGGGGGGATCCCAGAGTAAGAAGAGCAGTGGGACAAACTCCCTAAAACAGAAGAGCATTAGCATGTAAGTTTGACTTTTGTTTAGTATTTCACCTTTCTATATTAGATTTCATGTTGTTTTTGTGGATGGTATATAGTTAGGGGTTTGTATACTATGCATAGTCATGTAAAAGTGTGGTAAAACCTGGTTAATATTGCACTTGTTTGCACATGAAATGTCAGCTTTACTGTGTGATATGAACTTCCCTGTGTGACAGTAAAGGTGTGGCTGTCATGCTGAAGTTTATCATGGAGAAATGGGAATTCTGGGATATGAAATGAAGTTTTAGAAATGTTTTAATAGATTGCCTTTATGTAATGCAACGCTTTGTTTAAAGCAAACCCCAGCTCTTGTGCAAATATCTCCACGCCTTTTAGGTACACGGACAAGTTTCATGCCTTTATAGCATATTTGAACATCTTTTATTTAGAGAGGAGTTGCCATGAGTGTGATTGTATTGCATGTCAGCAGTACTGCAAATGTCTGAAGTGATATCATGCTCACAGTGTTTGTTTATATCTTAAAGACCATCCATAAACCTTATGGCTGGTTGCATCATCATCTGTAGTGTTGTAAAGGTGTAAAAAAAAAAAAAAAGACACGTCAGTTGATCTTGAGGGTTAGTTCAGGACTTTAAGTCAGCCGTATGTTTACATGACAAAGGTGTTCTACTAAAACAGAAAGTTTTCCCTTTGCGTTTCTAAAACAAACTTCACATACTGGTGACAACGATCCACAATAATGTTGACAACAGCTTTCAGTAGAAATGCTCAAGAGCTTGTGAATGTTTGTATTTTCATGCCATCCAAATGTTATGTTAATGAATGGCTGGAACTAATTAAAAAAGTTTAAATCTTTATAGTTTAAAACAGTGTTGCGTTCATGGCTCTCTGGAATACAGGAATCTGATTGGTCAGTCACAAAATTCCAAGGAATGTTATTCCCAGATAATAACAGATGAAGCTACTAACACAGGCTCATCCAGTTACTACAAGTCGTCTTGACTAAGTAAATGTAGGCTATTCATTATATACGTTTATATTCTTATTGTTACTGCTGTTCTTCACTGTTTGGCGCCATTTTTTTTTTTTGCGATTGAGTAATCATAATAATACATAGGTTGCTATAGCTTGCATCCAGTCGTTAAAGCCATTTTATCAGGATTTGTAATTAAAGAGCTACTAAATTATCTACAGCTAGATCAATGTTTGTTTGTTTTTTCCAATTGTTTCAATTTTGTGGAATAAGTGTTATAATATACATCCAACCAGTTGTACTTTCAGATTAAATCTAGACTTATTGTATAATGTCCTGTTTACATTAGTGTGTTTTCATTTTAAAACTGTAGAATCACTTGATCATCCTATCTGTAAAGTCATGTTGGCCAGTCAGAAGCCTTAAAAAAGGGTTATTATTGGTTCGGTTGGCTGTCAACTTAGCGCACCGGCCACTGCACAGACTGGTAAAGTCTAGAAGGGATACAGCTGCAGATACTTTCATCAATATAGCATACTGTACAACAATAATTAATATTTTTACATTACTGTAAGGGGTTAGGTTTAGGGTTGGTGTAGGGGTAGACATTAATAAAATACAATTTAATGGGTAATTTATTAAATAATATAAATAATTTGTTATAATGACTATTTTTACATTACTGTGAGGGGTAGATTTATGGTTGGGGGATAGACATTAATAAAACACAATTAATTTCCCCTTCATTGTCTTCACCACCTGGCTTTTGTAAAATGGTATTCATTTTGAATTGTCCAATTAAAAGAACACAAGCCAAAAACTTCACATGGACAGGGCCTACAACACAGGTTTAAAATGAAAACGCACACTGTGTAAAAGGTACCAAGACTGAAGGGCTTTTCTAGATGTACGTTATCACTTACTTCATGCTGAATGGCAATTTCCTTCGTTTGTCAACTCGGCTTGACATGGGGTGTAATTTGTATAAATGATTTGTATATTCAAATGTATGAATGATTCATATCTTCAGGTTCAGCTTGTATGTGACGTGGAATAATCTCACAGCACGATATGTGTCGCGTTGGTGAGAAATTCTCCTTGTGTGACCCCTAGTTCATTGAGTTTTGGTTTGGAGTTTCTGCATCTGGATCTGAAAATTGGACACACGACGCATCTGATTAAATGCAATTTACATGACATTTGAGTTGCAGATCATGTTAGAAAGGTTCAAGGTTTTCTTACTTGTCAGGTTTTCATGCTTGTTGTCCAAACACAGACCCTAAAAATAGCTTCTCCGTGCTGGTAACTCTTCTTAGAAAGACACTTTCATCAATATTGTCATTTTCTCGGTCTGCAGGTCAAAGATGTCTGTTATTGTTTATAAGTGGGGAATTTTGGAGTTCTTCATATCACTTGTTTAAACTGTGGAGGAAGAAACTCTGTTAGAACAAATATTGCCCTGTTTGTAAATGGATTGTTAATAAGGAGGTCGTGTGATGAATGTTTGCTTGTGTTTTGAGGGGGTCGACTCGAGGCGTGGAGCAGATGCTTGGGGTTTCGGGTCAAAGGGGCAGGACTGAAATTTATTCTGCATTTGTGCATATTATTAAGGGTGGGTTTGTGGACAATGGCATTCTTGTTGGTTTTGTGTATTGTGGGTCATTATGCATCGAACTATACAAATTAAAGATGTTTATGAAAGTGCGGGGTGCATGTATTAAAATCTACCAATACTGTGCACTACTGTTTAAAAGTTTGGGGA
The DNA here is from genome assembly GCA_903798115.1 of Danio jaintianensis. NCBI lineage: Eukaryota > Metazoa > Chordata > Actinopteri > Cypriniformes > Danionidae > Danio > Danio jaintianensis. Next base: position 17,577,263 of record CAIGQV010018202.1, read on the forward strand.
TCAGTCAATTTAGTTTTTGCTTCTGAATGGAAAATCTTTTGCTCATCAAGACTGCAATAGTAAAATTGTGAAATAATATTACCAAATGGGGCGTCACGGTGGCGCAGTGGGTAGCACAATCGCCTCACAGCAAGAAGGTCGCTGGTTCGAGCCTCGGCTGGGTCAGTTGGCATTTCTGTGTGGAGTTTGCATGTTCTCCCCGTGTTCGCGTGGGTTTCCTCCGGGTGCTCCGGTTTCCCCCACAGTCCAAAGACATGCGGTATAGGTGAATTGGGTAAGCTAAATTGGCCGTAGTGTATGAGTGTGAATGAGTGTGTATGGATGATTCCCAGTGATGGGTTGCAGCTGGAAGGGCATCCGCTGCGTAAAACATATGCTGGATAAGTTGGTGGTTCATTCCGCTGTGGCGACCCCAGATTAATAAAGGGACTAAGCCGAAAAGAAAATGAATGAATGAATGAATATTACCAAATGCTTAAATGTTGTTTGGGTTTAATTTTGGTCTGTTTTCTATTTTTATGAATAGAAAGCTCCTAAAACAAAACATATATTTGAAATAGAAGCCTTCTATTTCACTCAAATTTAATGCATCCATAATAAATAGAAGTATTTATTCGTTAATTGAATAAAAAGATAAGAGAAAGAAGCTTTTATGTATGTTTTAATATATACATACATTAAAACATACATTAAAGCTTCTTTCGTTGTATATATATATGTATAATTAAATAATAATTCTATAATAAAAAATATTTAGGTATGTCATATACAGTATACTACATAATTTACAGTCATGTGTTGAACTGCTTGTAAGTATAGTCCTGTATTTGGCCAGCAGATGTAGCCAGTGTGCTGTATGCCATTCATTCAAACCTATGATTTTTAATATGAGATATTGTTTTTTTTCCCCATCTGCAAAGCATGTCATTTTAGCACTAGTCATTTTAGTTACAGATAACAAATTTATTTATTTTTTTATTTTTTTACAGGTTTTTAAATTTAAATGTGAAATTGTTGGATTCATGCAAGTGCTGTAGATTGTTGGTTAGATTATCTGACTTTAGTTGAGCAAAAAATACTTTCTTAAAGTAATGTCGTTATACATTTATGACCCTAGCTACTTCATACTTTACAAGTATTAACTATAGCTATTCTTTACATTTCTAGTTAAACACTAGATATGAATACCTAAGATTAGTACAAATTATCTAAATAAATAAAACAATTTCTTTACAGTTTGGGTCAGTGTTGCCATATCATGATAAAGCATAAAATGTAAGCATAATTGTCATGGTGGCGCAGTGGGTAGCACAATCGCCTCACAGCAAGAAGGTCGCTGGTTCGAGCCCCGGCTGGGTCAGTTGGCATTTCTGTGTGGAGTTTGCATGTTCTTCCCGTGTTCGCGTGGGTTTTCTCCGGGTGCTCCGGTTTCCCCCACAGTCCAAAGACATGCGGTACAGGTGAATTGAATAAGCTAAATTGGCCATAATGTATGTGTGTGAATGCAAGAGTGTATGGGTGTTTCCCAGTGTTGGGTTGCGGCTGGAAGGGCATCCGCTGCGTAGAACATGTGCTGGATAAGTTGGCGGTTCATTCCGCTGTGGCGACCTCTGATTAATAAAGGGACTAAATGGGAAGAAAATGAATGAATGAATTATAAAATGTCATTTTTTTAACTATTGGCTGGTTAAGCTGTGAGACACATTTGTCCCATTTCCCAAGAAACATTTAACATTTTGATACAGTTCCATTTTGCACTCCTTATAGTTTTCGATGTAGTTCAGGTTTTTACCACAAGGTGGCTCTGTAAATTAATGAACCAGGATATATGCATGGTCTACAATAGATCTTTAATCTACAGCAACTGTTTCCTTATGAAAGTTCCTTATTAATATCATCCAACGGTTTATCTAAATGAGTCTTAATACTTCAAATAATTTATATATTATGGTAATGTTCCTCTTATTTGTACTTATATCATACCAAATGGATAACATTTGAATGTAATAATCAAACAATCAAAACAAAACAAAAAAAACACCTGCTAATCTCCTAGCTTTATTAACCCAAGATTAAATACTGAAAAAACACTGTGTTTCTGGACTCGTGTTACGATACACCCTTTATTGTGAAGGGAGTGTTTTTTCTCATGTGAGTTGTTTTTGGACAGCTGTTCTCCCTGCCTTGTGACTCCAGTAAAAATAACAATGATTATTGCCCTGCTGCAAATAGACCAGACCTCTGTATACACATTTATATAGATTAAAGAACACTATCGCTAGTCGACTGTTTATTGTCCATCATGTTCCAGTCTTTTCTGGAAACGTGAAGTGTGGCTGATTGTGCTATTTTTAGCTCCCGCTTGTACACAACGAAGCATAGCTGTATGTGCATGCATTGGTCTGGAGACACAAATGGCCTCATTACAGCTATTTCTCACATCACTAAAGATTTGTTATGTAAGAAAGCTCTGTCAACCTCATTTGTGTCCTTTAGCCTCAGTCTAGTTCCGTCTGTTATTAATACACCTCATCACAGATCTAATATTCAGAGGCTGAGTTATAACACAGCGAATCTCCCTAGCAGCAGATGTCATCATTCACACTCATCCAAGATTGGATGCTGGGAGCTTAGAAGAGCTCCTTCTGAACCTGGCTCTGAACACGGGAATATCTTTGGTCTGAAGGTTGTAAGGGTGTCATTTTTATGATGTGATAAACTGGCCTGACATTAAGTTCATCGACTGTGGCAGCTGTGTCCAGAAAATAATAGCCTAAACAAATATAAATGAATAAATAAATAAGTCAAAAAAGTATTTGAACTAAAGGTGGGGTAAGTGTGGAAGAAATAATGATTTCTTTTTTATATAATAATTTTTTAGGGTTTTTTCATCTTTATTGTATAGGACATTAGAGTTGAGACAGGAAAGTGTGGGGATCAGTGAGGGAGGAAGAGGATCGGCAAAGGACCTCGAGCCAGGAATCTATGACATAATCTATAGTATATGTCGACACACTTAACCACTAGGCTATTGGTGCCTACAAAAAAATTGGGGGGGATGCATTCATCCACCCTGGGGTGATTTTGAGTCTTAATTTGCCCAGCAAATGGAATGATTTTTGGTGACAAATCTTATTTTGACACATATTTTGGGAAAATGCTTTGAACATTTTCAAAAATTCAACAATACATTCTGGGTAAATTTACTACCTATCGTTATGTTTGTGGCTGTTTTTGACCCCATTGACTTCCATTTATAATGACATTTTTTGATTGCAAAGCCATGACACCATATAATTATGTGTGTGTGTGTGTGTGTGTTTGTGCGTGCGTGTGTGTGTGTGTGTGAGAGAGAGAGAGAGAGAGAGAGAGAGAGAGAGAGCTTTGCGCATTTATGTTGATATGCCTGAGAACATAATAAACATGGTAAATGTATTTAATGCACACACACTATTATCTGCTGTTTTATTCCATAGAACTCTATATAAAAGCCAGAAACTTATTTGCACAGGCCTATCTAAAGGGTTAATTGTGCCAACTGATGGTCAACAATAAAAATGCCACATTTACCTCTTCCCAAAAGAGAAAACCACCAACAATCAAGAATGCATGATTATATGCTGTCATGGCTTTGCAATCAAAAAATGTCATTATAATTGAAGTCAATGGAAGCCACCAACATAACAAAAGGGTAGTAAATTTGAACAATACACCAGGGTTAACACTGGAGTAATGATGCTCAAAATCCAGTTTTGCATCACAGAAAAAAATACATTTTTAAATATATTCACATAAAAAGTTCATTCATTCATTTTCTTTTCGGCTTAGTCCCTTTATTAATCTGGGGTCGCCACAGAGGGATGAACCGCCAACTTATCCAGCATATGTTTTACGCAGCGGATGCCCTTCCAGCTGCAACCCATCACTGGGAAACATTCATACACACTCATTCACACACATACACTACGGACAATTTTAGCTTACCCAATTCACCTATACCGCATGTCTTTGGACTTGTGGGGGAAACCGGAGCACCCGGAGGAAACCCACGCGAACACGGGGAAAACATGCAAACTCCACACAGAAATGCCAACTGACCCAGCCGAGGCTCGAACCAGTGACCTTCTTGCTGTGAGGCGAACACATAAAAAGTTATTTCAGATTTTAAATAATATTTCGCAATATAGTTTTTATTGTATTTTTTATCAAATAAGTGCAGCCTTAGCAAGCAGAAGATAGCATTAAACAACATTTCCTGACTTTTGACTGGTAGCATACCTCAGTTAAGCAATAAGCAATATGGATCATGAAAATCCCATGTGTTTGAATCTTGGCTTTAAAGCATGCTTTTAATACCAAATGATACCTTTGGTTTTGGTGGAAGTGGCTTGTACAAAGCTTCACTGGACACATGTAAATCTCACTGTACCTTTATTCTGTAAATGAGTGTTGAGTCTCACTCAGGACACACCCAAAACAAACCGATTAGAATTCTTCACATTTTTCATCTCTCTTTGTGTCTCCTTTGTGACAAACAAGGGATTTTTTTCTTTCTTTAAGTCCAAATCATTGCATTCAGTCAGACTGTTGGGTGGATCCAAACACAGAGCTTCAGCGTCTTCAATCTGTTCGACACTCCAAATGTGGAAACAGTAATTACAGGCACAGAAGCACACTCCCTTATGACTTTTCTCTTTCTCAACCAAATGAGAAACCATTCTATTTAGCTGTGTTTGATTTGCTTGACATTTTAACGTGACATGTTCTGAGACGTGTGCCCAGTCATTGTTTTGGGGAAAGAAAGCTAGGCTTCTTGCCCTTTTTGGGAAGCCTGTTTTCTTTGATGTTGTGTGTTTTCTTTTATTCCGGCTTCTGTGGAGGCTCTTGCCAAATTTTCCACGTGTGTTTGAAATGTGAGTCCTCCTTGTGCCGTCCTTCTCGACTTGCATAATGGAATCTCAGCCTCGCATCTTGAGCTTGTGGTCTTAAAACATCTCAATCGCTTAATAATGTATATGGGTGGTCCTTTATTAGGGAAAAAAATCCACAAATGAAAACCAGACCTTTTCATTAAAATGTCATGCACTCATTTACATGTAAGTAAGTAAAATGGCTATCAACTTATGTTTATAATCTCTCCCAAGAATATTATACACAATAAAAGAAGACTTGTATGGCTTTATATAACATAATTGAGGAATTTTACTGAAATATGTAGTAGATGTAGTAGTAATATGTACCCTTGAAATCCATATATTATTTAAAAAATACACAATATTTTCTGTACGTTTTGGACTATAGGGGGCACCATTATTTTAGGTGCACAGCCACCGAAAGAGCTTACAGGGGACAATGGATATTAGTATAGGCTTTATCCAAATGCTGCACCATCAGCTTTCCTCACAAGGAGTCTAAAGACTCCAGAAATTCAATGAAATTTGACTGAGAGACAGCAGAAGCAAGAAATACTAAATGAAGTCTGCCACTGAACGAGAAATTTCAAGCTTATTTAAAGAGAGACCAACAATTCGTCAGTTTCACTGCATTTACCCTTTCTTGTCTCTGACGTTTATTAGCAGTTATGCGAGGGGTCTAGACTCATTGTGGGAAAAAATTGATGGTAGTGAAAACTTACATGGCTTCTCTTATTGTTCTTACAGTAATCTTACATCTATACAATGTGGTATTATTTTCATATTTTATGTTTTAAGTAAAAATAGAGTAGAGCTTTTGAGTTCACTATCATTTCTCAGGATATTTTGTCAAAGCTTAATTGAGTTACAGCTTCGAGAACTATTTGGGTTGTGAGAGTAGCTTTTGTGATGGCAACCACCATCAACACAGCCTCATCGGGGTTGTATTTTTAGACTGTTGACAGTGGTCAAAGGATGTGGTTGTGGTGCAAAATTGAGACACTTGGTGCACTATCCATCATCCAAATTTTTGAGTAGGGTATTATTCTGATTAGGATTATATAATGTGCCCATCTAGTGTATGTTAGTTATGTAAGAAGTCTTTGAATGTATTTTAGAATTTTTTTCCCAGTTCAATTCCCTGACTTACTTTTGTTTAGATACTACAGAAGTCTTGCGGTCATTTTTCCCTTTGGAAAAGGATTTTGGTTTGAGTACAAATTAGTCATGGGAACGCTGTTTTCCCCAGGCAGTCAGCTCAGGCATTCCAAACAGGTAGCAATGTGTGTGTGAAAGGATAAGTGAGAGAACAGGTTTTCCTGGTTGTGAGCCGGAGCTCAAGGCTAGAGATGGTTAATGGAAAAAAAAGACTGAGGAGGAGCTCAGCCCTGCATTCCACAGTCTCCCTACCGAAACCACAGAGCCCCCCCTCTCCATTCTCTTCAACCTCGCTCTGTGCTCCCTACTTCTGCTTTTCATGAGAGAGGCAGTTCTGCTTGGGAAGGACGCTACCATTCCTACACCACGGGGGCTGCCGGATCAGCTGGACCAGAGATGCAGGCGCTCTCCTCTCTCCTCCCCCCATTAGTTTCTTCTCAATAGTCCGATCCTGAAAAGGAGGGCTGGACGGGGAGTTATCTGGCAGCCAGCTGATCTTTGCTGTGGTATTCTGCGAGGGAAAGGAGGAGACTGAAACTCTTCGCTACTCAGCTGTACTGACATTGAGGAAGCTGCTGTGAGAGACATCAACAGTCGTGTGAGAGGAAGGAAGCTGTTGCTTTTGCAACGAAAGCATGAAACGCAGTTTCAAGACCACGTGAAGTGTTGCTAGAGAAAAATATCTGCAAGAGAGGAGGAGAGAAAAAGAGGCAAGGAGAGACTGACTGACTTGTTTGGATTCGCCCACAAAGTGTTCCTGTAGACGCTTGGCGTGTCACCAGCAGGAGGTCGAAGATGTCTTGGCTGTCACCCGTCCAGTGGGCCAAATGGACCTGGTCTGCCGTTAGAGGAGGAGGAGAGGAAGAAGGTGAGACTGATTTGGGGATGGACGACGAACCCCTCACAGAAGAGGCGCGAGAGACTATACCACGATATCAAGAGGACGACGAAAGGTCTCATGGCTGCAGGCAAGTCTAAAACCTAATGAACTGCACAGCATAAGCATGTGCTTTAAAGAGAGGTACGAAGTTGGGGTTTCAGGTTGCTTTTGAGAGAGGAAGTATCTGTTATCTTCTATCCGTGATTATTTTCTCATATCATGTCTGGGTCCAAGATCAGCAACAGAGGCCAACCTAGGAAAGAGTGCTTTCAGAGCCACCTGTTTGAGTCAGATGATGGTGTTAACTGTTCTGAATGCTGTGCAGACAGCCGTGGCTTAGCAGTCAGCCACATGGATCAAAGCAGTCAGAGATCAGAGGCTCTGAATGTCAGTGTCTGTTGGCGCTCAAGTCACGGTTAGGGAAAGTGGCGTATACACATGTTTACTCATCTGCATTGAGGGTTCTTGGTGTGTTTGTGGGTGTTTTCAGCTGCATTGGGGGATTTCCTTAGGAAGTGTGCTTGGCTCATAGTCTAGCTGTTAGTCTAATGTCTCCCTGGGCTCAGATAAAGATCACAGTTTAACCGTTCTCCTCTCCCAACCCCCCAAATGTGTCATGGCTAATTTTCTTGCCCATAGATAACACTGTCATTCCCGGCACTGTTTTCTTTTGTTAAAAAAATAACTTCTTTAGTAGTTCAGAGTTAAACTTAGGGTTTAAGGAACCAATCATCCTAACTTTCTTAGACATTCATTTTATTTAAACCTAAAAACAAGCACTGTTTTTATACACTTACATTAATGGAGGAATCCAAACCATATCTCATATCTAGAGACCAGCAACCACCCATAGCATACTAACTACTTAAAAGTAATGTGCAAACACATAGATACACTTTGTAAACCATTCACAACAGCTTAGCATTGTTGCAGTGAGTTTAATCAGGCTAGAACCACTATTCCTAAGAATATCCATAAATGTAGTTTATCTCAATGTTTGTTTATATAATGTTTAATTAATATCTATCACCCTGGCAAAAAGAATGTTTTGGTTTGGTTCCCCTGAGCTATATTGTTGACATCCTGTCTATGTGCTGTTGTTGAACTGTCTGCTAACATTCTGTTCCTGGAAGAATCCTTTCTTTCCCAACGCCTCGCAGCCTGAGAGACTGCTGCAAATTAATCACAACACAGACCTGAACAATGGCCCAAAAGAGTGGCAGGATCATGAAAGTTGTAAATGTACTTAGAAAAGCACACAGTAAGCCACCCACACATTCTGTGGAGAGCTACTCATTTCTATGGAGCCCAGTGGGAGTCAACACAAGCAGCATGAGATTTTATGAAAAACACAGTGCTTTTGTGGAGTGGTTTGTGCAGGGTTTGGGCTCACCGTTTAGAAATAAGAGGTTGTTTGAAGGGAGCAACAGAAGAAAATTGATATTTTGCAAATCTTGTTCTAGACCTTTTGATAGACCTACTGTTAAGATTTAATTTATGCAATTTTTTTCTTGCAAGTTCCTCTCTATCTGTTGTGTTTGTTTGCTCGGCAAGTAGTCATTGCTTCCCTAACGGTATTATAGGACTGCAGGTGGCCTAGTGCAACAAGACTGGGCAGTTCTCCCAGATTTGTGGACCAATCTCTCTCTCTCTTACAGACACACACGCACACACACACACACACACACACACACACACACACACACACACACACATACACATACACATACACACACACACACACTAGATTAACAATTCTTCCTATTCAGCTCAGGCTCATGGCCACTATGCTCTGTTGTGAGTGAAGTGTGAAAAGGATAGTTCACCCAAAATTTGAACTATCATTCTAAGGATATGTTTACATAACAACAATTCAGTCTAAAAACCTTATGCGTTTTGGCCATTCATCTATAATCTACACAACAATTGGTGTTTTGGGAGCCTAAAAGACCACACCTTCAAAACAGGTTTCAAAGCGTGATCTTCTCAAATTGCGAATTACGTTTACGAGTAAAAAGGCCTTAAAACAGTTATGTCTTGCACTACAGATTATATGTTCAATCTATAGGCATGTTTGAGTACTTAAGAACCAAAACAACAATGGTGGACTACGATGTGTGGAGCTACATAGAGTATTATTACAAAGTGACTGGCCTAATATTTATGCATGCAAAATCTAGCATTTTTAGTCATTTTTGTGCATTTGTGTGGACAAACGCAAAGGAAAACATTTTTGTTGGTAACTGTACTGGTCATGTTTTTCCATTTACTGTGCAATGAATGGCTCTCAAGAAGTCAACATATGTTGTATGTTGAAATGTAGGTCATTATTCCCATAAAATCTTTAAAGCCTTCACACAAATCTATCAAAAAAAAAAAAAAAAAATCTGTTTAGTGACACTTTTATATGTCCTCTCTGAAACTTGAGAATATAATGGCGTAATGCATCTTTTGTTTTCCATGTAAGAAATAAAAGCATATGGGTTTGGGAACAACATGAGGATGAGTATGTAGTTCTTCAAAAGTGATTCATTTTCAAGTGACCTTTTATGTAGAAAGCTCTTCTTACCTCACACAAACACATCAGATAAAGTGATATTTGCAGAAAGTATTGGTGTAGCAGCTGGGATACATTGTTATTATTTAATGAGGACATGATGTGCTTAGTTCAGTTTTGTTTTGCCAAAGCCTAAAGCTTATGTGCAAAATGTTTTATTAAATATTGATGTCATTTGATGATCTGATGAGTTTGTATTTTCTACTGATCACCCTAGTTCTGAGATGAGCATTATCCATCTGATTTAAATCAAACTGTGCCAAATAACCATGGCGATGTTCTATTGTCAACATAATAAAGATCTACGAACTGTGCTGTGACTAACAGAACTCTTTATTCTCCATCAGTTCGGATTCAGAAGGACAGTTTGAGACGCCTGAAGCTGAGACACCTGTCCATCAGCCATTTAAAGAACTATCAGCACTGGATCAACCAATCACAGAGAGCTCAGGTAAAGTAAGACCTCCTATAATTGAAAAGCACACAGTAGATGTACAAAGCACCTGCCGCCACACGTGCCTCTGTTTTTCTCATGCAATGTGATGTTGCCATGGCAGCACGAGGAACGTATATCCCTTAGTGGTTTTGTGTGCTATTTGTAAATGCTGGATTTTTTATGGATCACTTTTAATATTATTGCTGGTATGATTTCTTGTAATTCCTGGAACTTATATTTAGTTAATAAATGATGCTTTACCTTAGAATTCGAGTAGGCTTATTGACATTAATTACATAAAAATGTTAGCACAGATGATTTGCTTGAAGGGAAGCAAATAAATTTATCTTGATTCATTTATTCATTAGAATAATCAATCATACACATTTCTTCACGCCCGCAAATTTTCCTTTTTAACAAATCAAATATAAAAAAGGATAAAATTATTTAGAAGAATGATTTGTTTATGCTTTAGGCACTGTGATTTATAAGGCCTCAATGGGCAGGAAATAAAAGCTAGATTTTGACAGCAGATTTCTGTTCCATTTCCTTATCTAGAACAGTTTGCCTTGTTTTCTTTATATTTTTCTGTCCACCTTCAGACATGTGTCCTATTTCAGGGCAGTGCAGCATATAACTAAATGAAAACAGCTGCAATTCTCCAGACTCTTTTTGAGGAGTTTTTCTGCCTATTAAAATCTCTTAAACACACTAAAATCTGACTTGTCACTACCATAAGCATATACATGAAAATGTGTATCTTGTTATTTTTTTGCATTTTGAAATCTTATTTTAGTATCTGAGTGAAGCTCTTTGTGGATGAGTTTCTGTGTTTTACGTTACAGAGATTCAGCAGGATTGACACAATCTGGCCTCAGCTAGAATCAAAACAGTGCAAACAGTATTAGTTACTTAAGCGGAGGAGGTTTTGAGGTTGGAAAATAGAGTTTTGGGTAAAGAGAGGCCCCTGACCCAGTGTGGGAAAAGCGCACAGCTTGGAATTCAAGAGTTTGGAATTGAACAAAAGCATTCGCTGCACTCAGAGCACTTTTATCAATGGACAAGGTCAAAGGCTTGCAGGCACGAACATCATGTGATTTGGTTCTTTTCTCTAAATGACACACACAGACACACTAAAACACACATTTGGACTCCATGAAATTGTGCTAGGCTTGTGCTAGCTCACCATTTTTCTAATTTACTAATGCTGTATTTTAGTGTACATCTAGAAAACTAAAATTAATACAACTTTTTGCCAAGTTTTTTTTTAGAAGGTTTTGTTGAGAATTGCAGCATGCTTCAGGCTAAGAGGCAGCTTTTCCAAGCCTACGTGTCGTGGTTTGGATTGCTTGAGCAGACCGACAGTAAAAGTCTGGCTCCTGCAGAGCAGAATCCAGTTTCCACCACAGACGTCCACATCCTCTCAGCTGTACAGACACACACCAGTGCTAGCTGTCTGGAATAAATGTTTTCATGGCTAGCAGTGTATTAGCCAGAATTTGTGGTTATGTAAACAGAAGGCTTCTTTTGTCCCTTCCCAAGGCACTAAATCCTGCCGCATCTTAGTCAGACATTTGTTTCTTTTTGACGACCAAGAATATAACTCAAAAATATGCATTATTTACTTTAGGATTGCCCTTCCTAACCATAATGCTCAGTCATGTACATGGTCATTATTATGGTTCTTTAAGACCGAATTCACTAATATAGGTGAGAGCGTTATATATTTGCCTGGGATAATTGTTCTTATTATTTATACCATTGATATATAATCAAAACATTCTAAAAAGTCTCTCATTGGGGTGGAGATGGAAGCATTTGTGTTGTGTTAGTTCAGGCCGACTGATGCAATTCCTGCTCACTTTGATGAAATAAACATGGTCAAGGCATCACACTCCCACCACAAAAAGGAAGCTCAAGTCACGGCTACTAGCACTGGTTGCATAACCATTCACGTTGTGCCTGATGATTCGCGTGTTCACATGCCAACCATAGCTTTCAGAGACTGAAAGGATCAGGGTTCTTGAGCCCCTGGCCCTATAATCTGTAATGATGACTAAAGTGTCCCTTCTATACAAACATTATTGCCAGAGTGCTTTGCATTTGATCAATGGGGAGCACAGGACAAGATACCAACTAAGGGGTACCTCTTCAAATGGAAAGCAATTTCATCACTGCCACTTGTGGAGGTTTGTGAATACCACTGGTGTATATCTGCCAAAATGTTTTTTTCCAAAGTAGCTCATCCTATACATGGATACCAAGGAGGAGCCTTGACCTCTGGACGTGATGACAAGAGCAGCCCCAGAGACTTTTAAAAAGTGATGAACTGAATGTTTTTATGTCTTCGATGAGAAGGGCTGTCTGATATCTCATTTAACAGTGAAGGACAGTGTAGTACCAGCTGTGGAGGAAAAGACACAAAGAGGAAGAGAAAGTTAAAACTTGGCAAAAGCAGGAGGAAGATTGGGTATAGACTCATGGAAGGTCTGTGGGTGGAATGTTACAATTCTAAAGGCTACAGTTGTGCTCATTTTGAACATGTAAGGCTAGTTCCCTAAAATGCTAGTTGGTAAAGCTCAAGTTCTTCTTTTTGGATGTCCGGTAGATACCAATGTGTGACAGTTGAGACAGTGCTCGCCATTAAATTTTTATTTGTTATATGTGATTTTTATGCAGTGTTATCTTCTCAATTCTGTCCTGGGGGCCTCCACTACTGCACATTTTGTGTATCTTCATCAGTCACAACCAATTCAGATCTTCCAGCAGTTTACTAGAGGGATGATGAGTTGAATTACTGGTTTTAGATGAGATAGACGTGTAAAATATGCATTGGTTTGAGGCCTCTAAAAGAGTTTTTGAGAAGCACTAACCTAGACAACTTGCTCCAGGTCAAACCCCTGAAGCAGTCTGTGGTTCAGTCTACAATAGTTAAAAGTACAATAGTTAAGGCTCAAGAGTTGTTCCTTGTTGGGATCAGTCCTGCAACCTTTTGGTGACCAACCCTGACTTTCAACTTCTATAGAATATCACTTGAACAAACCCAAACTCATGTTACACTCGTTAGCACCAAGATTAATGTGTTGGAGCACTAACTGAATTTAGACATTTAGCTTAGAGAAACATTCTCCTCATCACTAGACATGTTCTTTCTTGCATGTAAATATTTTGAACAGATAACAGCTAGTACTTCTCAAAGCCTTCTCAATATGAGGTCAGTGCGAAGTCATAGATCTCATTTATAAATAAATCTCTTCCTGTCTCTTAGCAACAGGCTGTTGCATCAAAACTTAGTGATGACTGCCAGCAGGACTGTTTGTCAATGAGAAGTGTGTTAAAATGGCTACTTTAAGAGTGCTGACACAATTTCATACATAGTTACTACAACTGAAGTTGTAGAGGCAGTGTTATGACACAGAAAGGCCGTGTCTTATTTCTAGTACATCTGAAATGAGTGTGTTGAAACATCCAGCCCACTTTTGTCGCTGATTGTTGCTTAAAGTTGTGCTGCTGCATTTTTTAATGCCTAAGACAGAAAAGAGAGGACTATTGTTTAGCTCTTTGCATCCTGTCAAAAGCATTTCCTGCCTTTTCTGTCGTAAGGAAGTCTGTTCTTCAAACATCCTATAAGTTGAACAATAGAGCAAATAGTATGTGCTCTAAGTATATTTGAAAGGAAAAGTGCAAAACAACCGTGATATTAAGCGAACATACTATTCCACAAAATTATTGCCATATTTCTAAAGAGTAATTCTATGAATTATATAGACCATGATATGAAGTATACCTCTTCTATGCTCTACAGGTTTCTCAGAAGAATATGTAAATAATTTGACTGCCATCACAACAAAAACTCAGAATCTGACCTTGCACAAGAGCTTTCTTGAGGATGCACCTGCCACAGTCCTGCGGCAGAGCAGTCTGGACTCCACCCCAACCCTGAAACCTAAGTACCAGCTTTCCTCTGTTGACATGGATGTGGACCAGCCTGATCCTGCTGATGCAGGTGCAACAGAACACAGCAATATCTGCAATGGTCACATTGAAGAAGCATCATCAAAACAACAGACCAAGTCTCTCAAGGTTAGACCTCCTTCTCTCAAAGTGAAGTCCCCACTGAATGGTGTTGACCCCAACGAGGTGGACGACGATCCTCCGATACTTCCGAAGGGGAGCTATAACTTTGACCTTGATCAGTTTAATGAAACCATGAATCCATTTGCAACTGGAGGGTCCAAGTTGCAGAATTCTCTACCTGCCAATGCCAGTATTCCTAAATCAGAGTTTACAGATGAAATACCTGCACAGCCAGTTATGCTTGAGCTTGGACTTGATGATGCTGAAGTCAAGAGAGATCCACCCAAAAAGTCTGGAAAAAAGGCAAGCAGCAAGCTGACTACTCCAAAAAAACTGCGACCAAAAGATGCAGAAACTGCATCTCCACCACCAGAGACATCCTCAGAACAAAACCAACCACCACCTGAAAACATGGATCTCATGAACGTTGATGATATTCCTATTCCTAAGAAATCCTACAACTTTGACCCAAATCAGTGGGACGATCCCAACTTTGATCCATGTGGTGGGAAACAAAAACATAGCAGCTCGCCGACGCTTCCTAAAGGATCGTATAGTTTTGACCCAGATAACTTTGCTGACTCTGTTGACCCTTTTAAGCCTTCAAAGACTTTAGGTGGAAGTGACACCGTTAAACCAACATCTGAGAAGCTAACAGACAAACTCAAACCTGAGGGAACTACAGAGCAGCGGAAGAAAGCTGGACAGTCTCCGAAGAAAAGCAAAGACAGGATCATCACGTGAGTGATTATGCCTGACAGATATTCATAAAGGCTGTTGTATGTTGCATCTGTGGCTTTGTGTTGTATTCCTAGCTAGCTGTTGTGCCCAAAATTAGCAAGGGGGAGCAATTTGCATCCACTAACACATTACCTCCTTTTCACTTATTTTCGGTGTTCTACTCTTTCTTTTTAACATCTCAGCTGATCAGTCTAATCACACATTCTTCACATGGCCTAATTCTATATTACAGTTTATAATCAAAACTTTCATAGCAGTCATGTTTACACTGTTGTGGTGTACACTTTTCACTAAACTATGGCATCGTCAAACTAACTCCTATTTGTTTGGGAAGCCAGGAAGCTTTAACTCACTCCTACTTGATTTTTTTTCATGCTCCGTTTTTGCCCTCTAATGTCTTATGGCACGTCCCTCTCCACATCCCCTCCTCTCTGTGTCTGCTTTCTCCCTCCCTGTCCCTCGCTCTGTCATACCGTCCTCAGGACCACTGAGCAAGTGCGGTTTCTCTGTTTTCTATTGTAAGTATCCTCTCCTGCCCTCTTTCCTGTACTATGACTGTAATCACTTCTGTCCCATTGCATGTCATGAGCTTTGCTGAAGGCTGAACTGCCCTGTGGCTACAAACCACGTGCAATATCAGTCCTCCAAACAAACTAGGGCAGAAGGTCTACTTACTTATTTTATTGTATTCAAACTGTCCAGGCAGACAGTATTGATTTAGACCATGGGCATTTTGTAACGATTTTCAAATATGACCCTTTCATTGTAGCCATCAGATTAGCAGATTAGTAGTTTAGATTGGTATTTTCACTAAAGTGTTAATATCAAGCACTTATCAGTTTGTAGATTGTACATATGTAGGTTGTTTGTTTTGAATAGAATGACTATCCCTATTTTTGAGTAGTTAGCCAATGAATTTAAAGTGTTAATATCTTGACAATAGGCTGACTGGCCACCCTAATGGTGATGATAATGTTTATATAGGTTAAATGGGACATGAAGGAGTTTAAATGTTAAATATTTAGCATTTTATAATGACACCCACAGGTGTGACTGCACCATCTATGCTAAAGCTTTTACCATTACATGAACTAACACATTTGCAGGCACATCGACTGTGTATATACATACACACGCACGCACACTCACACACACACACATATAAATATAAGGAGGTGTGTATTTGGTATGAATAAGGAGTATTTGGTATAAATAAGGAGGTGTGTAGCTGATATGAACATGTTGACCTCCTTAAGAAAGCTTTTTCTTGGCCAATATGATTTTATTAGATTTTTTTTTTTTTTTATGAGTTTTTATTTGATTCTATAAGGGGCATAATTTTAAGCATATCTATTTGTAAAAGTATGAATGAAAGATTGTTTTTAATGATTTTAATTATCATTGTTAATGATAACTTTTTATGATAAGGTTCACTTAAAAGTCTATGAACAAATGTGCATTATCCATTGACAAGATGTCATAATTTAGAGAAAAACATCATGACTAAATGTCAGAATAAACAACCTGGTCAATATATCAATAGTAATATATACAAAAATCTATCTGATATTAATTCTATTAGCCTATTGTACATGTCAATACTGAAATTGTAAAACACAAAAAAAAGTTGTTTCAATGTTTCTTACTTGTACATACTGATGTGATAAATATTCCTTTCTGCAGGAATTCATGTAAAGTCAAGAAGTATGAGAATCAGTCCTTAGTCCTGGATGTCTGCAATCAGGTAAGATTTCCAACAAACTCCAATTTTTCTTTACATGGCAATTTGTGCATCTGTCTGTTTGTATACTGCTAATATGCAACTTGTTAAAGCCATATTTCTCAGCAGCAGTACATTTTGGAAAGTTAAACTCACATTCGACTGTTTGATAACTGGCTAGTTCATCATCATGAATCATTCAATCTATCTTTATCAACACATTTTGAAAGTAGTTTAATCTTATCTTAATATCTGTGCATAATAAATCTGTGTGTGTGGCACAACAAGTAAACTCTAACATGATCCTATAGGTTTGCGGTATTGTCTTGGACTCTGTAGTTACTGCAGTGACTCAGCAAAGATGTTCCTCACAGTCTCTCTCTCTCTCTCTCTCTCTCTCTCTCTCTCTCTCTCTCTCTCCCCCCCTCTCTTTTTAAATACAGTATCTCTCTATTATTGCCCTCTCTGAACCAGGACACTAGTTTGCATCATATTGTGTGTTTGTGTGTGTCTAAGAGAGAGAAACGTAATGCAATTCCCAAAACAGGTCACCGTGTCCTGTGCTTTTGTTCTAGAGATTTTTTGAAGAACAAAGTTTGATGTGCTATAACTAATTTTAAGGACTGTTCAATTATTTCAGCCAAATTGCAGTGCTATTTAGTATGCATAGCATTTATTCATCAAGTGTGTAAAGTGTATCATGTCTACAATGTACTTTTGATTCACAGGAGAATGATGTGCAGGAGGATGCTGGCTCTAAACTGTCCCACCGGGTCCATCATGCCACAGATGAAGAGAAATTAGCCTCCACTGTCATGATCCAAAAGGACGGGACGGAGGAGTTTTCAGACTACAAAACAACCACCTGTACCAAGAATGCAGATGGTGAGGGAGAGTTTGTGAGGGTGGTGCTGTTCGCGTCACGTTTATTCTCAGATAATGAATCAATAATCATTAGAGAGTGGGTCAATCTGTCACTAATGAGGTCTAACAAGCATTGCTGTGTTTGGTCGGACAGTTCGGGGGTATTGTGCAGACATACAACTCTGATGAATGCGAAACAGACTTGCTTGTTGTGTTTGCTCCTCTCTTTTTTTCAGGAAGAAAAGAGCCCTCTGTTCTGTTGGCCGGTTAATTTGCACAGTACACAGTTAGAGACAATCCTGTTAATCCTATTCAGTTTAAAATAAGATATACTGAGCCACATAAGAGCAGATGTTGGGCAAGATTGTGTTTTTTGTCACATGTAGTTGATGATATTCTTTAAGTAAAGTAGCTACTGAAGCAGTGGTCCCACTGAAATATATTCATTGATGCCTCATTAATGACTGTTTCTGTAAGACTATACAAAAGCTGTCCTCCATATTGGAATGGTCAGAAAGATAGTAAGTTGACTGTATCTGGGTGTATAAATATGCTATAGTATACATATTTTTTCTAAACTAACACAATACAACAATAAAGGCAATAGCTAACATTACATAAAAAGTTGTTCAGGAATCTGCAACGAGTTAATATATACATACAAAGTACATTATTCAAATATAAACCAACACTTACCTGTGAAATGGAGTAGGCCAGTATCTGTTTGTTTGTTTTTCTTCAAGGATTTAAAAAAAAACTGTGTTTTTCTTGACAGTGTGGTGGCATCTTGCAATAATTACAGATTTTTACTGTGTGTGACAACATAGACTGAAAAAATTGTTTTTACAATGTCAGCATGTTGACGTTCCAAGATGGCAGACGCATTGACATGTTTGGAGCTGTCGATGTTGAAAAAAGGCCATGGTTGCCCAGTTAAAATACACATTATTCTACTAACATGCTCATAATATTGTATTAAAATGTAATATTAATATTAATATATATTTAATATTTTCATGTGGCTCAGAAAATTACGCACACAGCTTTGATTTTAAGCAAATAGGCTATTACTATCAATCATGGCGTACTAATTGTAATAAGCCCCATCTTACTTTGTGTTTTATCAAAATGTGATTTTTACCATTCCGTCCCTGCTGAAAAAAACAGCATATGCTGGTAAGATGTTTTGATACTGGTCTTGCTGGTTTCAATGCTGGTTTTGCTGGTCTCGATGCTGGTCTTGCTGGTTTCAGTGCTGGTCTTTCTGGTCTCAGCGCTGGTCCTGACCAAGACCAGGCTGACTGAGACCAGCATTGAAACCAGCAAGACCAGTATACCAGCATCAAAACATATCTTACCAGCATATGCTAGATTTTCAGCAGGTGTGTTGTTTCCATAGTTATTCCCGCCTTTTCACTTTCTTTAAAATTACTGGTTTTGTGTGGATGAAATAAAAAATGAATTTAGCCCCGGGCTTCGCTCTGAATGCAAGTGATACCGTTTCTCATACTAGACTTTGGTGCCCTCTAATGGCTACTTTATGATTTTTTTTTTTTTTTTTTTGCGTTCTATGATTTTATCCCAGAGAGATATGTTTATATGCTTTTTTAGGTTTAAAATATTCTTATATTCTTAACAATTTGTTTACTGATATTTTGCTGTTCACATTTTTCCTGATTCTAAATCTATATATAAATCTCTACATACAAACATTATTACAATCAATTCAAACAAAGTGACTCTTTAGTTAATTAATTAATTATTGAATTCATTTATTTATTTATTTCAGATCTGCCAGTAGGAATAACAGAGCAGTTTGAAGAAAAAGACCTCTCCTCTCCGGTAAGCTCTTATTGACTACCACAGTATATATTAGCTATGGCATGTGTTATTAAATACATTACTGTATCAGAGCACTTTAAACACATGAGCTACTAGAATATCAGAGCAGTGCTATATATCTGCATGACAATGACTCATAATTATAAGCCCATTAGGAGATTATGATGGCCACAGGCCTTAATCTGCTCAAGGGCAAACTAATAACTGGGTCAGAGGAAACAGTGTAGACATTGTTTCATCTTATTGGAAAAAAATGTGGGATTATACATGTTACCATATAATGTTATAATGTTTCCACATAATGTTATTCTTGCTAAGTTGCTGATTAATTTTTTTCTGCATTCCTGTTTGTTCTGCAGAGTGAGAGTCTGTGCAAAAGTCATACTCTGAGCTCTTCAGACAGTGAGACCGTAGTGAAGACGAGTCCAGTGCTTGACTCAATCCCTCTCAGTGAGATTGATAAAGCAGCAGTGCTCACACTGATCAGAGAAGAGGTACACCATTCTGAGAAAATATGTGTATATATATATATATATATATATATATATATATATATATATATATATAACTTTTATTATTTGTAGTTTTAAATTAGAAAGTAGGTGATATGTGTTTTCTATGAAGTTTAAA
Source organism: Danio jaintianensis (assembly GCA_903798115.1). NCBI lineage: Eukaryota > Metazoa > Chordata > Actinopteri > Cypriniformes > Danionidae > Danio > Danio jaintianensis. The sequence continues at coordinate 17,597,081 of CAIGQV010018202.1, forward strand.
GGGTGTGTGTGTGTGTGTGTGTGTGTGTGTGTGTGTGTGTGTGTGTGTGTGTGTGTGTGTGTGTGTGTGTGTGTGTGTGTGTGTGTGTGTGTGTGTGTGTGTGTGTGTGTGTGTGTGTTTTACTTGTAGATAATTGCCAAAGAGATTGAAGCCAATGAGTGGAAGAGGAAATATGAGGAGGGTAAAATGGAGGTCACTGAGATGAGGTACATCCTTAGCTAGAGGCCTTCCCAAAATTCACCAGGTGTATGAACAGAATGCAACTTGTATTGCAAAATGTGTTTGGGAGAAATGAAAGAAAGTGTAACAAAATAGACCTACCAACTTTTTTTTAGTCATTCATTTTTTTAGGGATTTTACATTATAAACCATGGACCAACCTAAGCAGCTATGAGGTGAATTTGAGGCAAAAAGAAGTGTATTAAAATCAGAATACAAAATATCTACAAAACTGTATATTTAATGGCTTTTATGAGGCAAATAAGTTGCATGAAGCATTGCAAATGAAACAATCAATTAAAGTATAAAAGAATAGTTATTATACATTATCAACCTCAAAGCTTATATAAGGCCTGTCTTTAAAGGTTACATTCATTGTACAGTCACTTTGGTACTGTTTTAATAGTGAAACATTTTTTAAAAGTAAAAAATTTCCATATCTCACCTTAGGAAAATAGTGGATGAGTATGAGAAGACAGTAGCGCAGATGATAGGTGAGTGATCAGAACTCATCAACATCATTATTAATAATATTGTTTGCATATTTCTAAATTGCTGCATTTTTTTGTTTCCTGGAAATACAGAAGACGAGCAGCGAAAGAACATCGGATCTCAGAAAAGTGTCCAGCAGTTGACTTTAGAGAGAGATCAGGCCCTCGCTGACCTCAACTCAGTGGAACGATCGCTGTCTGATCTGTTCAGACGCTACGAAAACATGAAGACTGTCCTCGAGGGCTTTAAGAAGGTAAAATATCCTCTTTAATGTTCAAAATGCTGAATATATAAATGCTTCAGCTAGACATGTACAGATGATCCTTCTGGTCTCTTGTCAGAATGAGGAAGTGCTGAAGAAGTGTGCTCAGGATTACCTTACACGCGTGAGGCAGGAGGAACAGCGTTACCAGACCCTCAAAATCCACGCTGAGGAGAAACTTGACAAGTAAGAATGATATTACACTAATAAAACTGATACCTCAGGTTTTCCATGTGCTCATTTTTTCTTTTATCCAATTTATTCTGGAGAAAATGTCATTCAATATAAGTCTTTTTTTTTTTTACGTAAAATTCTTAAACATGATGTACTGTAGTTTCCCAGTACTGGGGTGCAGCTGGAAGGGCATCCGCTGCGTAAAACAAATGCCGGAATAGTTGGCAGTTCATTCCACTGTGGTGAAATAAGGGACTAAGCCGAAGGAAAATGAATGATATACTGTAATGTTAAACTACACTAAGAAATGTCATAACTTTAAAGTAATTCTGCTTGAAATCAGACGATTGAAGTCATATCCTACATTCTTGGTGTGTTTAATTGTTAGCAACATGATAGCAATGTGCTAAACACTGAACATGTTTCACAACATCCTAAAAAAAACATAAACACTACCCAACATCAAGGTCTTGACAAAGAAAACATAATAGCACGCTAAAGAATAAAAAATTGAAGTGTCTGTGTTTTTTACCAGTGCATATTGTCCTTTGCACTGCTGTTGTCTTGCACAAACCCATCCAGTATTTATATCTCTTAATTTAACTTATTTCATGGTCTGTTGTCATTTTTGATTGGCTGGAAAGTGTGCAATAAACATCTTTAATGTACAGGTAGTTCCAGTCAGTTTTGATCACAGTTCTAAATAAATGTGCTTCCCGCAAACATTAGCAGTTCCCTAGTAATTCAGTAACGGTTTCTGGAGCATTCATTCACTCATCTGTGTAATCTCAAGAACACCTGCGACGTGAGCTTCACCAGAGAGCCAATGTTGATCAACCAACTTGCTAATATGCTCAAATATATTTGCAGAGGTAGCTAACACATGTTACTATGACCTAGATATGTGTGTGTGTCATTTGCACGGCTCAGTTCTGCACTGATATATGTGCCAGGCAGCACTGTAAATACAGGACAGCTAGATTAATAACTCTAAGATAATATCACCCAGCCCTAAAGGTACGATAAAGCTAAGGTCCTTTGATTTCCGCAATGCAAAAAACTTTGACGTGATGAAAACTAGTCATAAAAATGGAATTAGCTGTACATTGCAAAATGTCACAGAATCTGCAAATGTTGTTTGTATGAATATCAAAAATAGTGCTGGTATTTGTCACAAACGTAAACGTAAATGTTTTAACAGTTCAAATTTTCCAGAAAAACAAGCAGATAAGCTATGTACAAATACTGTATATAAGAGATATCTAAACATAAACGTAACTTGACTTTGACCGTTTTGTACACTTGATTGATCTCTAACCAGTGTTTGTTTTTGCAGAGCGAATGAGGAAATAGCTCAAGTGCGATCTAAAGCCAATGCAGAGAGTGTGGCGCTGAACGCCAGCCTGAGAAAAGAGCAGATGAAGGTGGACTCCCTGGAGCGGGCGTTTGAACAGAAGGTAAACTCTCACACGTTCACCTCCACAACACAACACATAATGTAACGGCAAAGACTTGTTTCCAAGAAAACATTAAAAATCCCTCTTATTATTTCCAGAATCAAGAAATTGAAGAGCTCAGTAAAATTTGTGATGAGCTCATTGCAAAACTGGGCGCAACGGACTAAGAGAAAGGAAATCCTGCTTATAATACCTTGTCTAATCCAAACCCACCCCGACCAACAACGTCTCTGAATCTCCCTTTTTTTTTTTTCTTTTGGGAAAGGAGTCACTTTTCCATGAGTCTGGCTCAGGCACTGGAAGAAACAAGATATGAGATGAAGAATCAAATAAAACAGCCCCAGATGCTCTTTACGGAATCAAAAAGTGCTGATGTTGGACTTACACCTCAATTTGGTTGTATAAAATACGGAGGGCTGGAAAAACCACCCACATTTCACATTTCTCTGTGTGTGTGAACGAGCATTTGGGTGTGTGTTCAGATGTTCGTGTAAAGGAACAGTTTACATGATTGCACTGCTGCTATTTGTAATGGAGGGAGCAAATCATATTATATACAACTTATATACAGATACATTACTTGCATTGGAAAGTACTGTAAGTGTTACCTGTGTAATTATTTGATTATATGTTAGAGGTCATGATACGGATTTGAAAGCAATGTTTCAGGTTCAGTGCAAATAAGTTGAAATCAGTTAAAGTCAATGGTGGTTTAATGCTAATTACTACAAAAATAACTTCACTGACTTGTCTCAACAATCTAGGCTACAGTGAGGCACTTATAATTGTGTGAATGTAAATACGGTAAATTCATAAACATCAATATATACTCTATTTCAGTAGTGTAGCTACATGACATAAACAAAACAAGCGTTAACATGATTGAACTGCGAAAAATTATTTGCTAAACTTTTCTGTGTAAAATTCTATTCAATTGTACATTGTTGCCATAGCAACAAAAAGCTTTAAACCCTAAAAACATAATTAAACATAATTCAATTGCAAGTATGCATGTTTTAACTGAAGAGTAATATAGTGCTTTTATAGAATTATAAGCTAAATACTAAATATTTCTGGTTTTAAATCCCCCATTGTAAGTGCCTCACTCATTATGATTACATCATAATGGCATTCTGACATTGCAGTACCCATAATGACATCATATCGTAACAATGACACAAATGCTGTCGACTTGCATTGAATCCGTAACATTCTGTAGCTGTTAGCACGTTCAGAACTTGTATATGGTTTGTAGTTCCATACGTTGATTTTCTTATTAGCCAGATTATTAGGTGACAAATTATCATAATTTATCATTTTACAAATATGATGGGTTTATTTTTAGCCATTGTCATAATCATCCATAATTATCCAGTCAAAACGCTTGCTTTGGACAGCACAGACGCAAACTGAAAGTACTTATTAATGAAATACTTTAGTTTTCAATGTTTGCATGAATTATGAAGTTTGTCCCAAGTTTACTCTGTTTTCTTGTGCTGAGTCAATTGATGCCTGTGGACCGAATCACTTTCAAAACATTCAATCAACTCGTTACAAGAATCGACAATCTTTTGCCAGACTTGCTATAGTATGTGCCTGAATTGTTTAAGTGCTATTGGCTGTTGTTGTTGATGTTGTTTATACCCACAATTCCTCTGTGCTACAGTATCTTATGCAATATTTCAAGCTCAGAATAACCAACTGCCAAATGAAACCGCTCTTCGTGTGCCAAACATTTTCGGGTCGTGTGGAGAAATTGAGCCTGTAAATTGTCATATTGTTGTTTCAAGAAGATGTTGCTGTTCTTTACAGTACTCACTGACCTGTGTATATTTTTATGAAAAGAAAGAAGTTCTTTTATTGTGTTATTAATGTTTGTAAAGTGAAAGAGAGAGAGAGTTGCACAGAAATCCATTGACTAATATATATTTTGTGCATAAATGCATTCCCTGAATAAAGTAATAATTAGCTTGAACTAAATAGCAAGTTCTTTTTTCTGACTACTAATAATATTTTTAAAGCATTTGGGAGATTTCTGTTCCTCTGCTGAAAGTCTACAGTAGTCAACATTTGAAGTGGATCAAA
>CAIGQV010018202.1:17625764-17636512 GCA_903798115.1 Danio jaintianensis
TATATATATATATATATATATATATATATATATATATATATGGCTGCGCGGTGGCGCAGTGGGTAGCACGTTTGCCTCACAGCAATAAGGTCGCTGGTTCGAGCGTCGGCTGGGTCAGTTGGCAGTTCTGTGTGGAGTTTGCATGTTCTCCCCATGTTCGCATGGGTTTCCTCTGGGTGCTCCAGTTTCCCCCACAAGTCCAAAGACATGTGGTACAGGTGAATTGGGTAGGCTAAATTGTCCATAATGTATGTGTGTGAATGAGTGTGTATGGATGTTTCCCAATGATGGGTTGTGGCTGGAAGGGCATCCGCTGCGTAGAACAGATAAGTTGGCGGTTCATTCCGCTGTGGCGACCTCAGATTAATAAAGGGACTAAGTCGAAAAGAAAATGAAAGAATGAATATATATATATATAAAATGCTAGAGTTAAACAGTGGAGTTTTACCATTTTTTGGTCTATTCAGCCAATCTCTGAGTTTAGCGGGAGCACTTTTAGCTTACCTTAGCATAGATTATTGGATCAGATTAGATCGTTAGCATCTGCCCAAAAATGACCAAGGAGTTTCGATAATTTTCCAATTTATCTGCATCAAAGTAAATATGTTCTGAATTGTCTCTCACAAATGTCTTCATTGTTGCAAGCACTGCTCCCTGTGCAAGCAGGTGGTCACGTTGGTTATATGATGGAAGTTAGCTGATTTTCAGGTGCTGTGTAGTATCATTGCACCTGCTGCAGCCATGGTATGGCAGCATAGATCCTTGAATATTATGCCAGAATGAAAGTATAGTTCCTGGCCATATCGGCCTACAAAATAGCACATTATGTAACTACAGAAGAGTGAAGCTTTAAATAGGGAAACTATTTAACTCTTTAGTCATTTTTGAGAGAGATGCTAATGGTCTAATCCCATTCAATGATCTATGCTAAGCTAAGCTAAAAGTGCTCCCGCCAAACCGAGAGGTTGGTTGGAATGTTCCTTTAAATTAAGTCTTTAGGAATTAAGTCCAATGTTGTTTTATTTCTGAACCCTGCTTAAAGTCCAGGTAGAGAAGCATTTAACACTTTAGAAGTGGTTCTAAATTAGCCACAATTTGTCCTTTTTGTTAGATTTTTCCTTTTTTTCAATAAGAAATTATGCAGCAGGGGGCAGCATGATGGCTCAGTGGTTAGCACTGTCACCTCACAGCAAAAGGGTTGCTGGTTCGAGTCTCGGCTGGGCCAAGTGGCATTTCTGTGTGGAGTTTGCATTTTCTCCCCATTTTTGCATGGGTTTCCTCCAGGTGCTCTGGTTTCCCACACAGTCCAAAGACATGCGCTATAGGTGAATTGGCCGTAGTATACGTGTGTGTGTGTGTGAGTGAGAGAGTGGATGGGTGTTTCCCAGTAATGGGTTGCGGCTGGAAGGGCATTCGCTGCGTAAAACAAATGCCGGAATAGTTAATAAGGAATAAATAAGGGACTAAGCCGAAGGAGAATGAATGAATGAATGATGCAGTGTTAGAATGTTACAACTAGATTGACTACAAACCAACAGCAATTGTTTGTATATAAATAACTGTTTCAGCCTTTGAGGGGAAACGTGTTAAAATGGTGATGGAAAATTCATCAGCTGGGCTGGAGAAAAGACTGTTTAATTCTTTTGTTTCAAAGACACACGATTAAACATTTCAAGCTAACTGAATCAACAAACCAACCATTTGTTTGTAGCTTCATTTCAGTAAACCCATTGATCTGGTTCCCAAACTGGACTGATTATTTTACAAAGTCCTTTTCATCTCAGTCACTCCAATAAACGTGCAGAGAAAATAAAGTTGATAATGTGATTAAAATGAGAACGTGGGATTAAATGATATAACCTTACTAACTTGTGTATCACGTTTGTATAGGAGACGTGGTACTGGGCTGGAGATGCAAATGCAGATAATGTTGTGATGAGTGGAGTCAGATGCTCAGGAACTGAGATGAGTCTTCCTCAGTGTCTTCATCACGGCAAACACATCAACTGCCCCAAAGGAGGAGGACGCTTCGCCGCTGGTGTCTCCTGCTCTGATAGTGAGTCTCTCTCTCTTATTGAAGAAACATAAAAAATGTAATGTTTTACTGATGTCAAAACATGTAAACAAAAAAAAGTATTTATTTTTAAACAGACAATATATTGTAATGTGTGCTGAGTATACAGAAAACAGTACGCTCAGCTATTATTCCTTTTTAAACATAGAGGGTGTGAAAATTCTGAAGATTTTCAATTAACTTGTTAAATTGTTCACTCAAAAATCTAAACTTACTCTCATTATCCTCACCCTTAAGTTATTCCAAACTTTCTTTTTCTGGTTAACACACAGACACAAAGATATTTCGAAAAATGTTGGTATACGAAAGTTGATACCCTTTTGCCCACTGACTTCTATAGTTGGAGTATTTGATGAGTAAATGATGACTGAATTGTCATTTTAGATTAATTATCCCTTTAATAAACTCAGAAGCAACTAAAAGCCCTAGTGGTCCAGACTAATTTGCACTGAGGAATTTGTTCAGTCTGACCTCTGACCTATGACCGCATCCATCACAGCGGCCCCTGACCTGGTGCTCAACGCTCAGTTGGTGGAACAGACCACCTATCTAGAGGACCGGCCCATGTATGCTCTTCAGTGTGCTCTAGAGGAGAACTGCCTGTCCAGCACTGCCCGAAAGAATGACCACAGCTCCTACCGCCGCCTGCTCCGCTTCTCCTCACAGATACACAACGTGGGCCAATCCGACTTCAGACCCAAACTGGGATACCACGCCTGGACCTGGCACGAGTGTCACAGGCAAGACCCACAAACATCAAACCATGATCACAGATTATTACTAATACATACTTAATAATAGCAATATTTTTGTTGAATATGACCTCACCTTAAAGTGCCCAGCATAAATGAGTACACCCCTTACACAGATCTCTTAATAAGAGATATATGTGTATATGTAAGTTTATATATGTAGATAACACTTTCTATATGATGCTACACAATAGGATATTCATGTATATACGTTAGATTAGTCAGTACCAAAGCCAAAACTGGAACTAATTTAACAAAATAACAAGAGCATGGTGTAAAAACTATGAATATGTTAGGGAAAAATATTAAACTAAATTTTAATAAAAAATAAAAATTCAAGAGAACCATAATTATTTTTTTATTTATTTAAATGTATTGTCTTTCAGTTCCTAATGAATATAACTGTTTAATAAAACCTGTTTAAATGCATCAAAAATATAGTGTCTATATTCATTGAGAAATGTAGATCTTCAAAATCATTTATGCTGTATCATGTATGCTTTTTTAGATATCATTTTTCATGTAGCGTGTAATCTAGCTGCACAAAAATTGAGTTTTGTCATGACAACTGGCAAAGAGATTTAGTATGGTAATGAATATTTATATGGAAATGGTAAAGTGTTTGTTGTTGAATGCATAGATATTATATATAGATATATTATGTATATATACATAGATATTATTGGTGAAGAGCACCAAGTACTGAGATTTGCTACTGCCAGAATGTTCACAGACATGCTTCAGATTGCTAACATAAACGACATATAGATATAAATGTTAAGGCAACAGCAACCAATCACCTGTGCCATGTAGCTGGAAGCAGATTGGATAGGACTTATCAGCCTGTGTGCCCATTCAGTCCTTTGTATTTTCTCTCAAAGAAACCATATTCTGAACTATCGGAAATGAACCGTCAATAATTCCAGTCATACTTCTTTCACAAACCTGCATTTGCTACTAATTTCTATATTGTTAACAATATTTTCTATTATCTGTCTATCTTTATTCTACAATATAATCTATATTCTATATTGGAACAGTATGGTCTTCATTGGCTGCTCATGAACATCTACACTGACCCTCAAACACCATAACTAAGTTTGGTTTGTGTAGTCAAAATACTCTTTCAAATACTTTAATAAAGCCGACACCATTGTTATTGTTCATTTGCCCGATTTTACTGATGAAAAGATGTGCTTAGATATGTTGCATGATGTAGACCAATCAAAATCAATTAGGCCATCTGACCAATCAGAGCAGAGAAGAGTTTTAAAGAGACTTTAATTGTAAACACAGCGAAAAGAACAGATGCTTCAATGTATATTATTTATGAGTAAATAAAGTGCTTTTTGACCTTGGATTGATGTAAAACTGTCGTTTGGGACACATTACCTTTAAAATAGCACAACTGGGGCCCTTCAGTATGATACAGAATAAAAGTTTCATATTGTATTGTTGTGTATCTGTACAGGCATTATCACAGCATGGAGGTTTTTACTCATTATGACCTGCTGAGCTTGAATGGCACCAAGGTGGCAGAGGGTCACAAGGCCAGTTTCTGTCTAGAGGACACTCAGTGTGATGAAGGTGAGAATGGAAGGGCCGATTCTCCAAAATGTACTCAGTTCAAACTGACAAATATGAGTAGTCTGTCAGTTTTAGTGAACTCTTAAAACTGTCAAATTAAAACTGCCTAACTGACTTAACTAGTTGTTTTCTTTGGTCTAGGTATTTCGAAGCGGTACCATTGTGCCAACTTTGGTGAACAGGGCATCACTGTTGGCTGCTGGGACACTTACAGACATGACATTGATTGTCAGTGGATTGATGTTACCGATGTGAAACCAGGAGACTACATTTTCCAGGTACTGTTTCAACTCAACATTGGTCAAAAATGTAGAAAATGTGTTTTTTAAGGGGGAAGTCTCTTATGTTAATCAAAGGTGGATTTATTGAGTCAAAAATACAATTTGATGAGTAATAATACTGGTCATACTGGTACAAGCTGGAATGAGTGTTTTCTTTTTGTATATATTTTAAAATATCCTTTATTCCTGTAATCTAGTCTTCACATGATTATCGAGAAATCATTACAGTATGCAGATTTGGCGCTCAAGAAACACTTATTATTATTATCAATTTCAGAAACTCTGCTTCTGGAAACTGATACAATGCCATTTTAATCTGGGGAAAGTAAGATTTTAAAAAAGAAACAAGAAATGAACATTTTTATAAAACAAGTGTGCATCAATAGTCACATCAATATTTATAATGTTACAAAAGATTTTTATTTCACATAAATGCTGTTTTCCTTTAGATTTTACTTTACTTTAGATTTCCGATAACCCAATACTAACGGCTGAAATGCAGCTTTGTAAGATGCAAGACCTTTCAAAATAAATTTAAATAGAAAACAGGTATTTTAAGTTGTTTCATAATATTACTGTTTTTACTCTATTTCTAATTAAAGAACTGCAGCCTTGTTGAGCATACGTTTGACTAGTAAAGTGAACCAAAAGTCAACATCAAAAATGTTTTTTCCTGACATGTCTCTGTCACACAGGTCGTAATCAATCCAAACTATGACGTCGCTGAATCAGATTATACCAACAACGTCATGAAGTGCAAGTGCCGCTATGATGGATACAGGATATGGACATACAACTGTCATATAGGTGAGTTGCTCTTTTCTGTGATTGTTGTCACACTTCCGATTCATTTTCTTATGGGGTAAATAATTAGGAATAACAAACAGCAGTAAAGTCCACAATTACACAGTCCATAAACAGTTGTGTTTAATTAACAAAAAATGGTACTTAATATAATAAAAATACTGTTTTTTTTTTTTACAGTTAAAAATTATTGGAAGTGAATGAGAATGTAAGTCTTGAGAAAATGATGTTCCAATTAGGGCAGTTAGTAGGTAAAATGTTTTATCCTGGCTCTTCCATGCTGTATAGTGGTGTTGGATAGTGACTTTTATTTTGAAGCTTTTAAAAGCATCATCTAACTAATCCATATGCCTCAAGGGGGTTAACGCATGCCTTATGAAGCAGATCAATGTGTTTTTGTAATACAATATTTCTAATTATAAACTCCAATTTGGCTGAGAAAGCTTAACGTGCTGCAACTTAAAAAAAACACCAGCAAATTAAGAAAACATCTTCATCGGTTTGACAGCACATGCACATTTCCATCTGAAAAACAATCAAAAAACAAGTTGACTGAAGTTAGCATGTTGTATTTGTATTACGTTGTCCTTTTCATATTTGGCCTTAAATATTTTTTTTTTTTATATTATTCTTATCTGCAAATTATTTTGACCTTGTTTTAACAATAAAGCATTGCAAATGTATTTTCATTAACTTTGAACCTCAATTGAAAGTTAAGGTTTAATAGTTCAATAAGGGTTAAAAAAAAATAATAATAATAATGAAAACTCACCTTCAGGTCACCTACAACTTCACCGACCAATAGTTAAAGTTTATAAATGAAAAATTAAGAAATATTTCTGTTAAAAAAAAACACATCAGCCTGCTTCAAAATACATGTGTTAACCCCCTGGCGGCGTATGGGTTAGTTGGATGACGGATTTATGCATTTTTTGCAGCTCCAAATAAAAGCCACTATCCAACACCATTATATAGCATGGACAAGCTGTGATAACATTTTAAACTATTTTCTGTACTCGTCTGACAGAAAAAAAAAAAAAGTCATATACCAAGGCTGACTTTTTTTGGTGAACTATTCCTTTAAGTGAAAAAGTAAGTCAATAGAAAAGGATATAAGCGAGTAATCCAGTCTCTACCCCTGTCCAGGTGGCTCTCGGAGTTCAGACATGGATGAATACTCAGGATTGAGCAACCAGCTGAACCACCTCAGATAGGAGACAATGAAGAACGGACAAAGGCTCTCAGTGGAGGATGCTGCAGGATGTCATTTAGACCAATATTCAAATATGATTGACCACTAGAGAGACTCCAGCACTTCAACAGCAGATCCGCTGCTCTTTAACTGACCTAGTAGCTATAGAAGTATGTTCTTTCCTGATCCTCGCGCGCTACAGACACTATTTAAATTCCTAAGATGTACTGTATTTATTGCATTTCTTTGCTTGACTTCTAGATAGTTCATCCCAAAAAATGAAAAAGTGAGGCATCGTTTACTCACCTTGGTGTTGTTCTAATGGAAAATGTACCGTTGTTGCAATATAGTAAAAATGTGGTAACTATGAATTTTAGGTGTACCACAACAGTAGGATATTTAAAATGTCCTCCTTGTCCATATAGCCTATATAGTAAAAAATAAATATAAATGTGAAGTTCCACATTTCAAATTCATGCAGATCAGAGATGCGCCTTAAAGATCCATTTTTTTTTTTCCCCAAACATATTCAGTAAAGATATTAATAAACAATTGTTAATTAATGATATACAATTGTAGAAACACATGAAGAAGCACAGAGTAACAGAATAAACTCCTGTTTACTTTTTGGTTCTAGACAGTTCGTTTTTAATATTTTCATTTATGTACTTCGATTTTCCTGAATGAAGAATTCATTTGCCAAAACAGATAACTCATGAAAAAAAAAACAAAAAACAATAATTTATTATTATTATTATTTTTTTTTTTTTTTTTACTTGAAACTAACATTACTTGATGTATTATGTAAATCTAAAACAATTCTGTTTTCTAATTCTATTTTTTTTTTTTTTACTTTACATGGATTTACATATTTAATAACCTGCAGGGAACATTCTCGGTAGGTTTTTTTTTTATTTTATTTTTTTATTAACCAACATTCAATGTTTTGGGAATGTTATTTCATGGTTGCAAAAAAGAAAGCAGCAGTTGTAAAAAAAACAAACAAAAAAAAACAGCCAGTCAAAAAAGTATATTAACAGAATATATTAAATTTGCTGGATTTTCTCTAAAATTGTATGGAAAACTGCGAGCAGGAAGTCATAAGGAAATCTGTAATTTTTTGGTCTGAAAAAGGGCAAAACAAATTGGAATAACACCAGAGTGAATAAGTAATGACCGTATGTTCAATTTGGGATGGACAATCTCTGTATTAATGTAATTACAAGCTATACAAAACTGAGATCTTTTTTTTTTTCTTTCTTAGAATTATTTTTCTGCATTTATTTATAATATTCCAAAGCCTGCCGTTTCTTTAACCCAACCCCACTTCTGGCTGTCAGACTCTTTTTGTGGTTAATTCATCAAGCATGTCAAGTAATTTATTGTGAGTCAGTCAAGGATTATGTTTTATGTCGACTTTTGTGTATGCAATGTGAAACTGTAAGAATTTGTTGCTAATTTGTGAAGCATCTGCCCTCCGTTTTATGAGGGTACCTATGACCAGTGCAGTGGTTTCCAGAAATGTGTTCAAGACTAAACAGCACATTTGCACAAACCATTGTATTGATTTCTGTAATAAAAACAATTCTTATGTAAACTGTGTGCGTTATCCTGACCATCCATGTTTTAGATTATGCTTGGTTAAAGTTATCCTGAGCATGAAAATTTTTTTTTGTAGAAACACTTTTAACAGGGTTCCCACTCTAAGCCTAATGTCAAATTCCCTGGCAAAAATAAGCTGCAATTCCATGACCTGTAATAAATAGAAAAACAGGCAATTTTCTGATTCTGTGAATGCTAAATTTAATACAAAATTTGGCACAATTTATAGAAGAGCTTGCAATTTTTTTTTTATTGACAGACTGTGCCAGACAAAAAAAATAAATAAAAATTATATATATATATATATATATATATATATATATATATATATATATATAAAATAAATTAAAACATAATAAATATATAATAAATGATTTTGGGGCTATTTTGAGCAGAAATTTAAAAGGACACTTTTGAAAAGGCTTATAATAGGTTTTGTGTGGTTAAAAAGTGCTATATATGGGAAATAATAATAAAAAAATGCAACACCAATAAAAACAACAACATTTAATTAAAAAATGTACTTTTAAATTTCAACAAATGTTGAAACCATAGAAAACAAATAAATCACATAAAACAACAACAACAAATGATTTTCTTACACATCACCAAGTACTACTGTAACACAAATTTCTTATTTACCAAAGCTGGCACTCAAATGACACACCTGCTAACTATCAAACCAAACCAACCAAGAAAGAACGTGAACTTCCTATGATGTAAACCCAAATAGTAAGTGAGTTAACCGAATAATTGAATCAGCTTTAATATGATGGTCCTGCATGACTTATTTTCCAGAAACACAGTCAATCACACTGATTACTGTCAAACTCAACTCACCTCAAACAGCAACAACCCTGTTGTCTTCCAAATGAGCATTTCTGTAAACACCGAGATTTAAAAAGGTATATTTGCAATGGCTTTAGTAGATGCTGAAACATATCAGACGTGTCAGAAGCATAGCAGGAGAAAGCAAGCAAATCTGAGGAAATAATCAAACGGTCATTTAACATACTCTTGGCCTTCTTCCTAAAATACAGAACTCAAAGAAAACAAAACTGGAAAGTTGGGAGACCAAATGCATTTCATGTGTTCGAGAATTTCCTCTGCAGCTAAAATCAGACTCAAAACCCCTGTTGAGTCTGGCTTGTATAATTGTTTGAACAAATGAAAACAGGTCAATGTAAGCTGTAATTAATTGAATCGGAGTCATTTGTCAGTGTTTGCCCTCAGTCCTCTCAGCCCCAGTGCCCGGCTCACCATCCTGCGAGCCACTACTGCGTCTGTGCGTGGCCTTTCCTTCACAGGCTGCATGAACTCTGTACGTGAGATATAAATTATATTTATAGTTGTCATATACAGTAGTGATGACACTCAGTGACATGATGCTTTTATGTTAAGTAAAAGACGAAGTGTGTGACATCATTAGCATGGCGACAGGTCATGGTCTGTGTCACTACAGTATCTAAAATTTCTCTAGATTTGAACGTACTTTGAAACATTTGGAATAAAGTACATAAGTCTGCATAATATTTAACACTGTTCTAGTGGTTTTTATATATATTAAAGAAATTGTATATTGTGCCTTAAAAGAATAATTCACCCAAAAATATCAATGTACAGTTACTCAACAGGGTTCTGATTTATAAAAAAATTTGTAAAAACCTTCCTAAATGTAACCGTATGCCAAAATAAATTTTTATTGATTATATAATTTTATATAGATTATATACAATTGATATATAATTGTACCTCTATTATCTACATCAATTTCCAGAAACAAATTGAATTTAATTTAGATTAATATTAAAGTCTTTTAATTCATAAAAAATACAATATTACATGCAAGCTTACAGTATAGTATAGCAATGTAGGGGGTAAATGGGTCAAAAAACTATTTCATGTCGCTCAAAACATAGCATAAATGTAAGAATAAGAATACATATATATATAAGGGGTGGCACAGTGAATAGCACTGTGCCTCACAGCAAGGTTGCTGATTCGAGCCTCGGCTGGGTCAGTTGGCATTTCTGTGGAGTTTGCATGTTCTCCCCGTGTTCGCGTGGTTTTCCTCTGGGTGCTCCGGTTTCCCTCACAAGTCCAAAGACATGCGCTATAGGTGAATTGGGTAAGCTAAATTGTCCGTAGTGTATGTGTGTGAATGGGAGTGTATGGGTGTTTCCCAGTGATAGGTTGCAGCTGGAAGGGCATCCGCTGCGTAAAACATATGCTGGATGTTGGAAGTTGGCGGTTCATTCCACTGTGGCAACCCCAGATTAATAAAGAGACTAAATCGAAAAGAAAATGAATGAATATATTTATAATTTGTATGATATAAAAAAAAAATGTAATTTGTCTTACAATCGCTCAGAAAATGTTGTGTCAAATGAATGGGTCTCTATGGCCCTCTGCTGGACATAGTTAGATAGAAGTAAGATAGTTAGAAGTTTGATATA
>CAIGQV010018202.1:17636912-17664905 GCA_903798115.1 Danio jaintianensis
TATATATATATATATAACTTATATATATATATATAAAAAATGTAAAACGTTATGTAAGCTAGCAGTGTTGTGGAGAAATTTAGAGGTAAATGGGTGAAAACTAATACTCATTATCTCCCAAATAATAGCATAAATGTATAGACCAAAATAGTGATATATAATTTATATTATTAAAATTATTTTTTGGTTTACAGCTTTTTTTTAGTTTACTAACTACTAGCTTTAATTCACAGCCTGGGCTTACGGACAGCATCCGGTTTCTTATGCACGCACTAATACGCAAGGGGTCAAGACTATTTATCTGCAATAATCCATGATGTAACAACTGTTAGAAATTACACTCACAGGCATGACTTCATTCCGTTTAATGAACTGATTGAGCACTCTCGCATACGCATACTGTAAACTCATGGTCACTATACTCTTGCATAAGCCGAAACGTCTGTCTGCCCAGGCTGTCGATTAAACCAACAATGTCAGAAATAATGTTGTTTCTAGCATAGACCAATTATTTCACTTCATAAGTCCTCAGTGTATCATCAGGAGCCACAGAGATTGATTTGAACTAGTTTGTTTCTTTATTATTTCAATCTCAAAAATGGGTATGTGGTTTAATGTTTACAAATATTTGTTACATTGACGCTAGAACATTATTTCAACAATTACTTTCACAAAAGTTATTTAAAACATTATGCAGACACTGTAGAGACTATTAAAGTGCTTTCAATTTTGTACATTTTATTTGACGCAGACACATTCAAAATACTAAAAATCATTCAATTATAATAATTGCTAATTATTATTAAGCAGCGCACCAATTTTCAGCTGATCATGTGACAGTAAAGACTGGAGTAATGGCTCCTGAAAAATTAAGCCTTAAAAAAATATTTAATAAGAAAAGTTCATTCAAAATGTAATAATACTTCATAAAATTACTGCTTTTGCTGTATTACTATTATTTTTTTTTTTTCAAATAAATGCAGCCTGCTATTACTTCAAAAAGAGCACATTTTTTTAAACACCTTTTTGGGCTTTTTTTTGTACCTGCTCGTCTGGCTGCTTTCCACTTTGCTTTCTCACTACCCTCTAGCAGAGTACGGGTCTTCAATAGTGGATGTTCAATAGAAAGTGCCTGTGTAGCTGACAGAATAAAAACAATGTCATTGAACAATGTTTGACAATTCTTAACATATAAAATAAAACAAATATAAACAAAACAATACCTGCCAACTGATTCGAAAATATACCAAGAGCATGAGTGTTATCAACCCACTTGATCTTCATCCCCCCTTCACTAAAGAGATGCACATGAGTGTCACTTTATGGATTTGTATCATTGCTTTTGTGTCATCATTTAGAGGCGATACATTACCTGTAGTCTGCAAAAGCATCAAGAATGTCTTCTGTTTTAAATATGGTGGGAAAGTCATAGATCTCAATGACATGGCCGAACTCCTCCGGGTTAAGCCAGATGTTTGCATATGCAGGGAAATCACTGCAGGTATTCAATATGGTGATGTCCTTATCTTTGACTCTAGCTTTTATCTGAAACAATCAAAGCAAAAAAAATGTCAAAATATGGTTGAAAAATATGATGGCTATTATGGTAAGAGATCCCAGTTTGAAAAACCCTGAATTAAGCTGCTTGGCACACATAAAAATTAATAATCCATACAAACGACCTATCGGTAAACCCCTCTGCCATCAAATGCATCAGTTGCACAGGGATTGGAAATATTTAGACACATTCATTCATTTTCCTTCAGCTTAGTCCCTTATTTATCAGTGGTCACCACTGGAGAATGAACCGCCAACTATTCTGGCGTATGTTTTACTCAGCTAATGCCCTTCCAGCCACAACCCAGTACTGGGAAACACCTATACACTCACATTCACTCATACACTAAGGCCATTTTTGTTTACCCAATTCACTGATACCGCATGTCTTTGGGGGAAAC
The DNA here is from genome assembly GCA_903798115.1 of Danio jaintianensis. NCBI lineage: Eukaryota > Metazoa > Chordata > Actinopteri > Cypriniformes > Danionidae > Danio > Danio jaintianensis. The sequence goes on from CAIGQV010018202.1 coordinate 17,638,871, forward strand.
CGGACCACCCGGAGGAAACCCACGCGAACATGGGGAGAACATGCAAACTCCACACAGAAACACCAACTGGCCCAGCTAAAGTTTCTTGCTTTGAGGCGACAGTGCTAACCACTGAGCCACTGTGCCTCCATATTTAGGTTTCAAACCCATAGAAAAACCCTGATTTGATGGTGTTAAAGTAATAAAAGATATACCTAGGAGACTTGTAACACTGATTGCAGGTCTCTAAGTAGAAAGAGCATTCTAATGTATTTTAATAAATTTCTTAAACACAAACAAGACAACTTAACATTTAGAAGAACAAGAATGCATGCATTTGTTCTAAGATAAGTTGAAGAAATGCTAACGTTAACTATAGTAAAGCCTAGACAGGCAACACTGATGTTAGCTAAAGCATATGTTTCCCGCCGCGTGCATCATGACAGGTACGCATTTACTATAGGCAATATGACAGAGTCAGCAGTGCAACACACATCCAAATCTGATGTTAAAGACATTGACGAATGAAGTCATTACAGCTTTTTGGCTCACGAAAGTGTTCTTGTAGCTTCAAATGATTATAGTTTAACCACTGAAGTCACATGGAATATTTTGACAATGTTTTTGATTCCTTTTCTGGACTCTGACCATCTTTGGATCTCGGCATCATCTGTCTACGGAGGGTGAGAGAACTCTCGGATATCATCTACAATTTGTGGTCTGAAGGACTCGTGGAATTAGAATGTCATGAGGAGGACTAATGAAATGAAATGAAATAATTGTCATTTTTAATAATCATTAGCAAAGTGATTTAAATGTAAACAAATGTAATCTTACACTCCGGTACATGAGCAGTGTTGATGCTGGATGATTTTATCTGCGATCCTGACAATCATAACTTAAGACTTCTCCCACTCGCATTGTGATCTGCAAACCCTTGCTTCCGAATTAATCTTATTTTTCCACCATATTTAGATTTAAATCTTTTAGAAATCCCTCCATGGAGTATTCAAGTCCTGCTTTGAATGCTCCTCACCAAGCAGTGGTTCTTCTGTGTTAAAACTGTACAAAAAAAGTAATACTGTATAACAAGATTTTACACTGCTAGACAGTTAGCAACAGTAACTAAAAGGGATGGGGCTGGCCTATTAATGAATGCAAACCATTGAATTACAATACCTCAGAGATCAAACTTTCATCAATGCCTTCCAGTTGGAGTTTGGCATCAGTGGGAAGGACTGTGTTGTTAGCACCGTTTTCATCCTCTTGGTCATCTAATTTTAAAGACATTAACAAGGACACAGTCTTGTCCCAGGCTGGAGGCCAAGGGGAAGGTCCGGACTTTGAAAGTTGCACAAATTCATGATCTGCGAGTGATTGGTGAGTGGTGTCCACTTTTGGCCTTGGATTAGCTTCAAGAGCAGTGTCTGAGCAAGATTCCTCTGATGTTTCCTTGAGATTTGGTTGTTCAAGATCTACCTTGTGTCTATTAACGCGTGGAACGTAAATAGGCTTGTCCGGCCTTCTGTCTTTCCGTCTGTTGTTGGATGCGTTGCCTTTGTCATCCATTACCCTGTCTTGACTGCATGCTCGGTAACAGGAACTGCCCTTTGGATCTTGATGATCCTCTTCTGGCAACCTGCACCACATTATAAATGTCAGAGTGTGTGTGAGTATGTAACATGGTATTATCTCTGGAAGCCTTACCGGATATCAGAATAGCACACCACAACTCTGCGAGCGCAGCCCTCACCCACAGAGAAGGTGCTGAGGTCTACGTGATTCAAGGAGGTTTCGTGAATCAGAAAGCGAAATCGGCTTGGTAAAGGCGGGAAGAGTAGGACGCTACAATTGAAAAATATTTCAATTAGATAATACGGCAGAAAGAAAAAAATTACTGGACTACAGTCACTGGGCATATTATTGTTAACACATCTAATCAGCCTATCACACAGCACCTTTGACCTTTGCACCATTCAGTCTATACTTTATATTAAGTAGTATCTAAATAAAAGAAGTTTAACTCAACTTTACTCACAATATCTTCATTTGTAATTAACAGAAGAAAGTCAAAAAAGTTTGAAATAAGTAAAATTGTCCTGTGAGTGTAAAATGTAAATTAAGGTCACCAGGCCAGGCATATTGATTACCATTTGAACAATACAATAATTAAATGGATAATTTTTATTTTGGGATGAACTAACTCACTATTTAGTATTTACTTACCCTCAAATGGTTCCAAACCTTTATGAGTTGTTGTGAAGAAAGCTGAAAACCTGTAACCATAGACTTCCATAGCAGGAAAAACAGATACTATGAAAGTCAATGGTTACATGTTTTCAGCTTTCTTCACAATATCTTCTTTTGTGTTCAACAGAAGATAGTAACTCATAAAGGTGTGAAACAAGTAAACGACTAGCAAATTATTACAGAATTTCCATTCTTGGGTGAACTATCACTTTAGGTAGTTTAGGTGTTGTGAAAGTGTTGATATACACTCGCTAAAGTATTTGGGTGGCTGATAAGTAGTTTGAACGTTTTATATGTATTGTTAGGCAATTGTTAGTTGCTAGGGTGTTCTGAATGGCTGTTTAACAGGCCAAGTGCTAATTAATTATTATTAGCATCAAAATTACCAAACACATGCTATAATGTAGAATAATATTACTGATGAAGGCTGTTCGTGTTCCCGTCCTCAGATGTGTGATGAAGTTACCTTTTCCGCTCATTTCTTTGTAGAAATACCTCCAGCTCCTCAAGAACTGTATGGACCAATTCGGCCTCTTGTTTGGGGAGGTAAGAGCCATTGACGCAAGGAAGAGCCAGGATGGACGATTTTAATCCAGAAAATCAGAGAAGATGCTTTCAGTCCTGATTACAACACAATTTGTGATAATAATAAGACACACATTAAAATACGCATCAGTAACTTACAGACCAAATAAGAAGTGGTGTTAATATAAGAATATAACGCTCTAATGTCACGTTTACATTTACTGAGGCGAACTAAAGATATTTAAGTTACATGCATTCTTTCACAACTGTTCAAACAACGCTGGAACTGAAGCACTTATTGTAACTTAAAATGAACTTACAAGAAAAATGAAGTATATCAGGAAAACGGATGACATTAAACTTCAACTCGTAAATCTTACAGCGAATTCACTTAACTTAAACACTGGCGTTAGCAACTAGCTTAGCACACTAGTCTTTTTTTAATCAAATTATACGCACTTTAAGAGGCGACTGGTTTATACACATGTACACCGCATAAAATACATTTAAAAGCGATTAAATCCCAGTTGACTAAATCCTAAATCGAGCCAGCCGAAAACACCGCAACACAGTTTAATTTACATCTCTGACGTCACGAAGTGTTTCGCTACGAAGGCTTTTAGTCCCCTCTGCTGGTCAGGAGTGAAATAACAATCGGTCGTGACTATTTTAAAAGGGGTAGTTCACCCAAAACTGAAGATTCTGTCATTTACTCACCTTACACTTACCGGTTTCTTTTTTCTGTTGAACACAAAATACATTTTGAAATATGTTCAAACCTGTGACCATTGATCATCTTTGTGTTCAACAGAAAAAAAAAAAAAAAAATGCCAAAGATTTAAAACTACTTGAGGGCGAGTAAATAAATGTAAATTTTTGGGCGAACTTTAATTCTAACTTGCATACGTTGCTCTTCCAAAGAAAATCCATTTATAATACAAAATCAAACACTGCAGACAATGGAATTAATTTGTTCAAGAAAACGCTATTTATTGTACGATACATTTAAATAAGTGTCAAAAGATTTTCAAAAAAGACATTATGATACAACACTGATAAAAAGATTTGCGCAAGAAACAGGTCGAACTGGCAAGAGTCTGAAATACAAGCTGGAGATGCAGTAATAAATGCAAACCATGCCTTTTAAGGATTTTATGGCGTTTGTTTGTAATAAGGATTATATTGCAGACCCCGATAAAAGTACAGTAGTTCATTGGTAAATATAGTCAAATGTAGTGTTAAAATAGAAAACACAAGCTGTTTTTTCGAAGAGGGGAATGGAATGGAGCTTAGTAAAGTAGCTAAACTTAGCACTTGCATTCATTAATTACAACAAGCTAATTATCCATCTCAAATTTCCTTATACACATTCAAAGCTTCTCCATGTATGTATAGACATTTTAACAAGCACATATTTGATCGAATTCCTCGATAACAAATTGTTAATACGAAAACGCAGTCACAAAAGAGCCTAATAATATGCAACTGTATTGTGGTAGAGCATTGTGCACTTAATCTATACTTCCCATTCAAGACAAGTATATACAGAAAACAAGAGAAGGGAAACGCACTGTAAAGAAATCAAGCGATGTGATATAAAATTACATGGCACAACACAGATTTAAAAAGAACTTGTTTAAGTAAGACATTGGAAAGCTGCTAACTGAGGGAAAGCTGATTTGGAGAGTTTCTGTAAGATATATTATATAATTCACTCTCTCCCTCTGTCCAAAAAATAAAAAATAAAAATAAAAAATGATGCTATCTACATTTAAAGCAGTAGGGTTGTGATATCATGAGACAGAGAAGCAGGTTCTGAGTCCAGCAGCCTAGCAATCACGTTCCAAACATGATCCTATGGGAGGAAATAAAACTTTGCATTAATAAAGACAGAAAACAACATGTTGTTGTTGTTGTTGTTTTTTTACATATATCAAATAGCAAAGCACACACAAAACATGTTTTGATAATCTTCTTCAGAAATTCTGTTGACTTATGTAACCATGCAACTACTAGCAGTCATTATACAGTCGTGGCCAAAAGTTTTGAGAATAACACAAATATTAGTTTTCACAAAGTTTGCTGCTAAACTGCTTTTAGATCTTTGTTTCAGTTGTTTCTGTGATGTACTGAAATATAATTACAAGCACTTCATAGGTTTCAAAGGCTTTTATCGACAATTACATGACATTTATGCAAAGAGTCAGTATTTGCAGTATTGGCCCTTCGTTTTCAGGACCTCTGCAATTCGACTGGGCATGCTCTCAATCAACTTCTGGGCCAAATCCTGACTGATAGCAACCCATTTTTTCATAATCACTTCTTGGAGTTTGTCAGAATTAGTGGGTTTTTGTTTGTCCACCCGCCTCTTGAGGATTGACCACAAGTTCTCAATGGGATTAAGTTCTGGGGAGTTTCCAGGACATGGACCCAAAATTTAAACGTTTTGGTCCCCGAGCCACTTAGATATCACTTTTGCCTTATGGCACGGTGCTCCATCGTGCTGGAAAATGCATTGTTCTTCAACAAACTGTTGTTGGATTGTTGGAAGAAGTTGCTGTTGGAGGGTGTTTTGGTACCATTCTTTATTCATGGCTGTGTTTTGGTGCAATCCTTGGATGAGAAGCAACCCCACACATGAATGGTCTCAGGATGCTTTACTGTTGGCATGACACAGGACTGATGGTAGCGCTCACCTTTTCTTCTCCAGACAAGCATTTTTCCAGATGCCCCAAACAATCGGAAAGGGGCTTCATCAGAGAATATGACTTTGCCCCAGTCCTCAGCAGTCCATTCGCCATACTTTTTGCAGAAGATCAATCTGTCCTTGATGCTTTTTTTTTGGAGAGAAGTGGCTTCTTTCCTGCCCTGACATCAGGTCATCTTCCAAAAGTCTTTGCCTAACTGTGCGTGCAGATGCGCTCACACCTGCCTGCTTCCATTCCTGAGCAAGCTCTGCACTGGTGGCACTCCGATCCTACAGCTGAATCCTCTTTAGGAGACGATCCTGGCGCTTGCTGGGCTTTCTTGGACGCCCTGAAGCCTTCTTAACAAGAATTGAAGCCACAATATCCTTGCCTGTGAAGCCATTTTTATGCAACGCAATGATGGCTGCACGCATTTCTTTGCAGGTCACCATGGTTAACAATGGAAGAACAATGATTTCAAGCATCACCCTCCTTTTAACATGGCAAGTCTGCCATTCTAACCCAATCAGCCTGACAATGATCTCCAGCCTTGTGCTCGTCAACATTCTCACCTGATTTAACAAGACGATTACTGAAATGATCTCAGCAGGTCCTTTAAATGACAGCAATGAAATGCAGTGGAAAGTTTTTTTCAGGATTAAGTTCATTTTCATGGCAAAGAAGGACTATGCAATTCATCTGATCACTTTTCAACATTCTGGAGTATATGCAAATTGCTATTATAAAAACTTAAGCAGCAACTTTTCCAATTTCTAATATTTATGCAATTCTCAAAACTTTTGGCCACGACTGTAGTATTAGAAGACTTCTTATCGTTTTTTGCACCATGTGGTTATAAGAAATCAACTATAGGAACCTGCCAGAACTTAATCTTCTATTTCTACTGGTTCAGCAAAATTAACAACTTCAGGATGGAGGAAGCTGTGATTACCTGTGATAACTTGTAATGCTAAATATCAGAGGTAAAAAAAAAGCAACATATCAGACAAAAGCAACAAATAAGTGCAGCTAATATTAGCTTTCTAAATGGGTCTCTTGTAACACTTTAAAATATTGCGCTGACATCACCCAATCTGTGGACACTGTCATTGTAGTTTCTATTGTGATGGATTAGAACAAAGTTGGTACTTTCACCTTTAGTTATAGGAATTGTGCAGTAATGATAAGATTTGTATGTGTACTTTAAAATACTATGTCAGTGTTTTGTATAGGATGCATTCAACCAATCAGCATACATTAAACATCACTGGTAGTGTTGGGCTGGAAGTAGTAGGACCTAATTTATGGCATGGTTCGGTTAAGTTTGTATGGTTCACTTCTGGGGGCTTTTCCATATTTTCTAGTTACATTTCTACGGATGAGGTTCCAAGCACACTGTACTGTTACCAAAACGTGACATATCACACTGCAGATCACTGTTTGGTCCAAGAGAATAGTCACTATCAGCGTCACTGGATTTGTAGCAGGATACACCAAACCTGCTATATTTAAATAGTCATCCGAAGTTATTGCTGATTTGTTGGTTCACATGACTAAAATGCTTTTATACCACCACAAGAAAAAGACACCTGAAAATAGCAACACTACTGTCAGGAGAAAAGGTTCAGGTATTCAGGAAGTCACACCAATAGAGGTGAGAATATAGTGATAATCTTACTCACATCAAGACGCAAAACACAACTGAAGCCAGCCAAGCTGTGTCATAAAAAGCGGCTTTAGTTCCTATAGGTGTTCCTATAACTAAAAACATTGCCAGGACATGTGATGTGAACACACTTAAAAAGTGGGTACTTTAGCCAGTGTCCAAGAACCTATAAAACGGTCTTCTGGTTCAAAAGCCCTTCTGCTTAATATCTGTTAACACTTTCTGATGCTCCTCCAACAGAGATTCTTCCATAGGTCAACTTATTCTACTAACCCTCGTGGTAAAACCGTAGTAAAACTCTAATGAAACATAGTTATTATGTACTTGCAAAGTTACATATATTCAACAATGACCAAAGAGAACCATCAAAATACATTGTAAAAAAAACTATCAGGGAAAAAGAAAGAAAAAAAAAAAAAAACTTACCTTTGGTGTGTTTTATCTTGAACCAATACTTCTATCATCAAATATAGTGATCTCCACCTTAAAAATCTTAAGTTAAGGAAAGCACTGTATAATTCTAAAGGTGCTTTTTCTTGTGATGCAAGAACATTTAAGCAATCTAAATATAAAATGTTAATGTTCCGGAGAGCAAGCTTCCTGTTGCATAATAATGCATGAAAGGACGCAAATTGCAGTGTTTTTTTTTTATTCACCCCCTTGTCGCCAAATATATGAATGTCTTTCTTCAGTCAAAAATAATTTAATGTTAATTTTCTTAAAAAATAAAATGTATACACTTTTTTTATCCACAGACACTTGCATCCCTGAGCTAGTGCATAGGTTTTTTTAAAGATTAAGAAAGAAGTGTGATTAAGAAAGGATACGACCCTGAGCCCCCTCTCAATGGGGTCGGTCAGAAGAAGCCCAAGAGGAGCGTAGATCTTCTCATTTTGCTCCTGAATGAACTTGGCAATCTTTTTCAGCACCTAAACAAAAAGACCATAATACTTAATTGCATATCAACAAAAGTCATATTGATGATACGCAAGATATACGACTCACTTTCTCATAGTGTGTTTCCATGCAGAGGAAGACTGTGTACGCAGTGAGACAGGCCAAACAGCCCTCCAGATATGACCTGCCACCCAGCTTCTCCGCTTCTGCATAGAGATTATTCAGGGTCTGTATGGTTTCCTCAAACTGCACCTTGTCAATCTGGAACAACAAAACAATCAGACGATGTAAGTGGTGTTGGTTTAAAGGGCTATTATATCTTTCCCCCCTAGCCTGTTTACTGCACACACATCTGGGTACAATTAACAGAACGAACATCTGCAAGCCTCCAAAAAACAAAAACTGAAGTTGAAAACAAATTAGAGCTGTCAGAAACAATAAGCCAATTCTTTTGATGAATTTGACATCTGTAAACATTGTCCTTCTTTGTTTGCCATAAGGGTGTGTGATGTTTATATATAATATTGTAACTGTTGTTTTAATGATGTGCAAGCTGATTTTATCTCGTATGTCACTCATTTTGCAATAAAACGTGTTTTGGGAGTCCAAAAACTCACTGTGTAATAAAGCTGTTTAGAATGCTGTGAGAATGACTTCATAATTCAAGTTAAGAAAACAAAAAATGTGTTTGTTTTTTTTACAAATATAGAAATAATTTTACATATGTAGATATTAGTTAATTATTATTTGGCAGAATCTGTGCACACAGACTGTTTTGCCCATTATCGAGTCTAGTATTCACAAAAGTAAAAAAAAAAAAGAATGTATTCAGGTTCAGGTTTACGCAAATGACTATATGATTTATGCATAATGCAGTTTGTAAAGTAGTATTTTCTGCCTTTTAGTGCATATATTATATGAGAGACTTACTTAGTTTACCAAACAACTGGTTCTGATTGTATTTGCATTGAAAACCTTAGATAAAAGTTTCTGAAAAGTGATTATTTCACGCATTAAATTTTTAATTTGTATACTCTCAAAATCATTCTGCATAAATTTGCTGATTTTTTTTTTCTTTTTACAAAATTCTGTGGAGAAATTGCAAAAAAACGTCTGTAGATTCTGTCTGGCTCTGGATATTATATATAGTTAATATCGCACATGCAGGAGTGATGATTACCCAGGTACTAGCATGATGATACTGTGTTTTTGAAATAACCAATGAAAACAGTTCCAAAACAAAAGCCAGAGCAGAACAGTTGTGTGTCTCAAAGCACAAACCTGTTTTGAATAAATCATTTGATTCAATGATCAAGTCAGTCATTAGCTTGATATCAATATTAAGAATGAATCGAACATCTCATTAGAACAGGGACTTGCCACTACCTGCTTGTGGTTTTATGCAGTTTTCACACCTGTAGATTGTTTGCTTTGTTTCGAAAACAGGGATTTTAAGAGTTACAAAGTTGCAATATCCTTATGGTTTGGTTCACTTTTACAATGCAATATTTTTAACCAGATAAATATTTGTCACATGCAGGTAAATTGTCATCTTATTGATCAGAGCACAGGCCTCTTTATATTCCAGAATCCCAGTTTTATCAGTCATCTGTCAAAAAGGACACACAGCAGCTCTGTGTGCTTAATGTAGCTTTCATTGTAACTGTTATATTCCTTCATCCTTTTAAAAGCTTCATCAATGTTTTATTTTGGGCAATAGTTATGAAATTTGCCAAACCAAATTTCAATTAGGCATTTCAAGTTGTTTTTACTATATGATAATTCATGATTAGTTCTGGGGGGTTTTTCATGCACCTTGTTAAGTCTAATTGTCTCAGATTGTTTGTTTTGATCCAAGCGTGATTGCCATGTTCACTTATACCCAAATTTATGGTGAAAACACACTAGGTTACACAACAACATGCCAGGTGTGAAAGCACTCTTAGTTTTCTAGGATCTCTACACACCCTGCTCTCCAGCTCGGCTGGGAACTTGGTCTGAAACTTGCAGATGGTGCCACTGGTGTAATCTCTCTGAACGAAAACCTTGGAGGCGACGGCTGCTTGCCGCAGATCCTGCAAGCTGTGCGTCTGGAGAGAAACAGAAATGACAAATTATTACAAACACATGAAATATTACATTTTGAAAGATGAAAACAAATGGAAAAACTAACATTTAACATGACTATTAATTTTCTAAAAGGAAAAAATATTTTTCACCTTCACAAGAAATCTTTTTTTATATATATGTTCTTTACAGATGTCTTTTATGGACGTAAAGTAATCTGTAAAAACAGTCATAATCTAGAACATAATTACAATTCTGACAATTATTTCAGCCGTTTGAAATGTCATTTATTATTGTCATGCCAACGTTTCATTTTCAGCATCCTTTTTCCTCATCATCGATGGCCACTTTATCCTTAACAAATCATCCTATTACGCTGATTTCCTGCTGGAATTAAATTTCCAATAATTATAATAAAAAAAACTGGTCATTAAAAACACCGGAAATCGTAAGCATATACATCGAAACAACAAACATAACGCCCTACGTCAAACACGTAAAATAAATAACGCGAAGCTCGTTTTAAACTTGACACTTAGTTTTATATTCATAAATAAATACTGCCATTGAACGAGAGGATAGTTAGTCATCGACGTCGATAATTATCTTTGACGACCACTGGAGAAGAGCTAACGTATCAAATAACGGAGTTATAAACACGTGTGTGAAAACCAAACAGTTGGGTAGTAAAATATTTATTACAACGTGTGATTTCAGACGTCAGTCAACGTCAGTGAACAAGTGAAAAGTGTAAAAATGATATTTAATTAACGTACCTCCGCCATAGTGGCTGCTTCTCCTCTTCCTGTTATTCAGCCTCCTCGTCCTCCTCAAAACACAGTCCGGTAGGAACTTTTACGTTTATTCATTAGTTCCGATGCTCGTCGCATTGGTACATTTTGTTCTAGATTAACTAGTTAAACTTTTAGTTTAAGTGCTTGGGCAGGACTATTAATATGATAATCATATAATGAGCGATCTTTTTTTTAAATATACATCTCGTTACCTTTTTTTTGCAAGCACAGACAGACATAACACTGTTACAGAGACATAATCTCTAACAGACAGACAGACAGACAGACAGACAGACAGACAGACAGACAGACAGACAGATAGACAGATAGACAGATAGATAGATAGATAGATAGATAGTTTTAATAAACCTGGACTTCAACCAATGACCTTTACATATTTCGATACTCTACATAATTGTAAACAACAGAGGAAATGTCTGATGCTAGAGACAGGAAAAGACCATCTAATGTTTACAACAATTAAAACACAAAGAGGAGGACATTGTGTAACAGTTTCAGATGTATAATGAAGTGGCAGAAGTGTATGGCTGAAAAACAAACTCATAATTCATGTAAAGTGTAAGCTTTAATCCTCCTTTTAAAATAAATAAAACATCTTTGAGGTTCCTTTAGTTGCATTGCATATAATTTAAATGTAAAACAGACATGATCTCACTGCATGTTTAGCATAATAATGATGCATCTGTTTGCCAGCATTAGGACAACACTATCACAACATTTCAGGGAGGAGGACATTGTGTTCCTGAGCAAGAAAAGAAAACAGCCCAGTCCAGCTTTTATTAATGGTGTTAATTCACTTTTATCTGACATGAGCAAACCTGAAGACATCGAGGTTAATGCTAAAAACAGCCTTCATCTCTCGTGTTTTCATCTGCCTTTTTGAAATCCTACTTGGACAACCTGTACAGGGTGATATAGAACAGACAAAAATCTGTTTGATTGAGAACACAAGGAAGCTGCGGTTCAGTCAGCCTCACATGATGAATGATTCAACGGGGGATCATTTATTTCTAAAGGCTCCCGTGGGACACCTGAGCCATTTTTCATACTGTACAACAGTTTTCCCCATCAATCTTTGCTTTTAGACAGCACTAAATCATCTCAGTATTATTAAATGAAACAAGCTTGCGACTTATGCTTTTACAGAGATCTGTAAAACCGGATCAGTGATGTTATGCAGCGATGTTGTAAATTTATAAGCATTTTTATGGAGTATCTGTATCATCTGCAGTTTATCAGACAAGAATGTTTGTTTGAAATGCTGTTCAGTTCACACATGAGCTTTATTATCAGCCAAACTTTTGCACTTCTCAAAGGAATCTCCGGCTGTGAAATTGAGAACAGGTTTGAAAAAAACATTTGTAAACATTCCAGTCAGTGAAACATCTTCTTTTGAATCATTCAACCCTATTTTGTTTGTGAATTTGTGGCCCCCGAGTGTTGCTGCACTAGATTGGAATTGACATGGCAGGTATAAAAAAATATAGTAATTATTATAGTCTCACCACAGTGATTCATTTTTTGAAAGATGAATTCATATTAGCTCATTAAATATAGATTAAAATATCATGTTTTGTATATTTAGAACAAACTATTCACATACGGCAGTTTTTAAAAGATAGTTCACTCAAAAACGAAATTTCTCTCTCTTTCTTTGAAAGTCATTCACTCTCCCTCTGCTTATTTCAAACCTGTTTGGGTTTCTTTCTTCTGTAGAACAAAAAGGATATTTTGATATTTTCAATGGGTTCTATGGTATTTGCCCCATAGAAAGCAATGGCTTCCAGTTTCCAACATTCTTCAAAATATTTTCTTTTGTGTTCAACAGAAAAAAAACCTCAGAGCTATCCCTTTATTCAACATGTAACAGTGTTTTAATTTAGTTCTATTTTTATAATGCAGCAAATATTTAAATGCACATTAAATGGATCAATGTAACAATGTCGATAACTGTGACAGTTTCGTATCAGTGACACACTATTATAATTTTTATTTATACTTTACCATTTTTTCCCATATTTTCTCTTTTCATTTAAATTTAAATAACTGTCTGTGTTGTTTTATGTTTATATCACTAAGAATTTAATAATGAAAATATTTATAAGGATTTAAGTTCATTACTTTATTAACTACAATATTGTAAAAAAAAAAAAAAACATTTTCATTAGTTAGCAACATTTTATTTTTACTTTTAACAAAAATATTGTTGTTTGTATTAAAACTTATTGCATTTTTAATTCAGCAAAAGAAAAAAAAATTTGGAATATTTAATATATATATATATAAATGCACTGTGAAGTTGTGCAATTCTGCAAAAATTTTGAGTGTGGAGTTTTTGTACTTAGTTAAATTCATAAATAAATATGAAACTACATCCACTGGCAGGTGATGGCCAGCATGCACCTTTTTTTAACGAGTGATTCACAAAATAAATTATTCAAAATATTTGATTAATTTAGGAATTAAAGAAGTGACTGCAGTGCACTCTTCCCTATGTGATATATATAGAGCCCTGCACATGACATGCAGAAATATATATATATATATTACTATGTAACCATGGCCACAAATTAAAAATGAGCATGCAAATTTCTTTTTATGTTGCAACAGTCAAGATGTGACATCACACTATTTTTTAAAACATAAGTTAAATACATAACAATTCTAAAAACGCAAAAATGACAGGACATTCCTAAAAAGCCATATTCAGAATGATGATAAAAGCAGTGTGTAAAGTCCATACAAAAAACAGCGTGAGCCCAAAACTTAGTGAGCTTATATCAAATACTCCTTAGCATCTCACCTCCAGCAAAGGTTTCTTTACAGTGTTCTGGAACTGTATTTATATTTCACCATGCCAGGGGTTCTGAAAATATGTTTAACTAGTAGTGCTGTGCAAAATATCAGGAGAATATCAGATTCCAGCCAAGTCATGACTGGAGACATATCTTTTCATAAATCTCTGAATGACTCTCATTTATCCTTGGTCCAGATTCACGAGACAGGTGGTCCGACTGGAGAAATACTGATACCACCAAAGATCTGGAGTTCAGGCAGAACATTTGCAAGTAAACACATCCCAATGACAGATATATTTCTGTGAAATTAAAACATCTTAAGCGATGACTAGTTCAGCATCCCATGATGACATGTCTGTTTTCATTCAACTGTCACTTCATTAAGAGCATTGTGAAACAATTCTGCTGTATGTGTGTGATTATGAAAGCCAGTACAGCTGCAGTAACTTGTGAGAGGAAATGCCCATATTGACATGTGTAATTGTTGTTAGTATATGCATAAAATCTGCTCTCTAATCAGTGTTAAAAAGTAAGCGAGAAGCAACGCAGGGCATCCCATTATCACAAGCATCTGCATCCCAGTTCCAGAAAGGCAGCCAAAAGTCGCAGATGCTTCATTATAAATTCTTTGTAATGTGTCTTTGTAGCAGAGGAGCAATCCGGATTGCTTTGACCGACTTGACAAACACTGTTATAAATCAGCCTGTGGAACTTTTATAGAATTGGATCAGACATTTTACAGATGCACCACCGACACAGGCCATGTATACAGCCATTTTCACTTACATTTTATTAGTCTGTTACACAAGAGCTCTGCAACCCAAAACTCCTTAACAAACGCAGCTATACGGATGTCAGTTTTACTATTTCTACCAATTTCGGTTTGCTGAAAGACTCTTGAAAGGGTTTTATCCACTCTGAGCTTTTATGTTTGTTCTGTTCTCTTATTTATGCATGTAGACCAGTGCTAAATTTCCAAACTGATGAGACAAAAGCTCCTTTTTATGATGCAATTGTATTTTGATGATATAGGAGAGCAAAATTTCATAGAGCTCTTTTCGGCTTAGTCCCTTTATTAATCCGGGGTCACCACAGCGGAATGAACCGCCAACTTATCCAGCATATGTTTTATGCAGCGGATGCCCTTCCGGCCACAACCCATCACTGAGAAACACCTATACACACTCATTCACACACATACACCACGGCCAGTTTAGTTCATCCAATTCACCTATAGCGCATGTCTTTGGACTTGTGGGTGAAACTGGAGCACCCGGAGGAAACCCACGCCAACACGGGGAGAACATGCAAACTCCACACAGAAATGCCAACTGACCCAGCTGGGGCTCGAACCAGCGACCTTTTTGCTGTGAGGCGATCATGCTACCCACTGCGCCACCATGACGCCCACTTTAAGATATATTATTATTCATTGATACATTAATGGCGACGCGGTGGCGCAGTGGGTAGCACGTTCGCCTCACAGCAAGACGGTCGCTGGTTCGAGCTTCGGCTGGGTCAGTTGGCATTTCTGTGTGGAGTTTGCATGTTCTCCCCTTGTTCGCGTGGGTTTCCTCCGGGTGCTCAGGTTTCCCCCACAAGTCCAAAGACATGCGGTATAGGTGAATTGGGTAAGCTAAAATTGTCCGTAGTGTATGTGTGTGAATGAGTGTGTATGAATGTTTCCCAGTGATGGGTTGCAGCTGGAAGGGCATCCGCTGCATAAAACATATGCTGGATAAGTTGGCGGTTCATCCCGCTGTGGCGACCCCAGATTAATAAAGGGACTAAGCCGAAAAGAAAATGAATGAATGAATGAATGATATATTAATTAGTTTAATTATTTCTTAGTTTTAGGGCTGCACGGTGGCGCAGTGGGTAGCACGATCACCTCACAGCAAGAAGGTCGCTGGTTCGAGCCTCGGCTGGGTCAGTTGGCATTTCTGTGTGGAGTTTGCATGTTCTCCCCGTGTTCGCGTGGGTTTCCTCCGAGTGCTCCAGTTTCCCCCACAAGTCCAAAGACATGTGGTACAGGTGAATTGGGTAAGCTAAATTGTCCGTAGTGAATGAGTGTGTATGGATGTTTTCCAGTGATGGGTTGCAGCTGGAAGGGCATCCGCTGTGTAAAACATATGCTGGATAAGTTGGCGGTTTTAGTTTTAGTAATTTCCATAAATCATGTTTTTTGCATTTGTACTCTTCAATGCACAACATAAAACATGATTTCTCAAAAAATGGAGTTATCTGTTTTTGCAAAGTCTGGAGTTTTTGACCAGTCTGTATAGACTGGAGTATTATTATATATTTGTGTCTAATATACTGGATTGTGCCACTTTGACATCTTTCCTGTTCATTAACTATACCTGCAGATCAACTACTGCCATTTGAAACAGCCAATGAAATATAGGTATCGCCATTGCATGACTTATTTTTATGTTGTTTGGTTTATTTTCTTGGCATCTACATCAGCAATCCATCCAAAAATATTATTATTTGTGCAGTTTACTCATTCTTCCAAGAGTTTTTCAGTTCTTCTTTAACCGGAAGAGTCTCACTTTACCCCCTTAGCGAACACCAGTACAGCATCTTTAGGTGTTTTATATTTCTAAAGTTCCTCTCCATTTCCACCTGCAGCACTGAGACTGAGAATGATCATGTGCTGAAGGCTCCTCATCCTGTTCTTAGGGACTGATATTTTTATTCCAACTCATTTCTTAAGCAAAGATGCTGATGGCGAATTGTACACTATACAGCCGTTACATATTACTGGTCTAGTAATCGTGCAGTATATTATTTTTAATGATTGTTGACTTGCTCTCAAATATACACATGCTATTTGTCAGTTTTTTTTCTTTATATGTGCATAATTTCCATCCATACACTAAGCACTGATAACCTTCTTAATAAATTTTCTGTTCTGATCTCAAGCCTAGGTACATTTATTGACAGTGTTTTAAAATACAGAAATACAAGACACTAAAGTATTTTGATACAAAATATTAACCCATTTTCATAAACTCTATCAAATACAAATTACAAAATACTATTTTGTATTTAAAATACATTTTTCGAAATACATGTATCATAAATACTGCCCATCCCTGTATATATATATATATATATATATATATATATATATATATATTCCATATATATATTCCATATATATATATATTCCTTTGCAACACATTTTATGCTGTATTTAATTTTTAGAAACCACAGAAATCAAAAAGCTACTTTAAAAAGGTTAATTCACAATGTATTGTAAATATGACAAACCTGACCCTTTTTTAATAGAACCACCCTTGAGCTCATTAAAAAAAGGTTCGACTCAAAAGGAATTATTCGTTCGTGAATTGATCATCATTAGCATCATTAGACAGAAATATTTTATTACAGTATAGTAGGCTTTTTCCAATTAAAAATGTAGTTTTGTATTAAATCAATTAAATCTGTTTTCCACGCGCACAATACATCTCTAAATAACCTTGTCACCGAACAGGCACAAAAGGGTTAACTAATGAATTCATAGTTTCACGTTGCATAAAAAAAGTAATTTGTCATTCAAGAACATTGAGCAATCCTTGCGGTGAGAAAAGCCGGTTGCGTTACTATTGGTTGTTTCTTTGAAGCACGTTCATTTACTCTCGCGACGCGCACCGAAAAGCATCGCGAGCGCGACACTCTTATCAAAACTGAGGAGGCAGAAGACGAGTGCGCGCGGTACTAATGCAAACACACAGGCACCTGAACTCTTAACACAGCAACGCAGGTGGATATAACTTTTCGGTACAGTATTTTCGTCCTCGTGCCATGAAGAACCTTGTCCTGAATCTGTGGCTCTCCATCGCTCCGGTTCTCTGCCAGCCGCTGCTCAACGCCTATGAGTATGAGGACAACACCTGGCCACCGGGCATTCCCGAAAATCTCGGCAACCCCCCTTCGTGTGTGGACATTCCCGAGGACCTGAGGCTGTGTTTTAACGTGGGCTACAGGCGGATGCTTCTTCCCAATCTGCTGGACCATGAGACCATCGGGGAGGTGAAGCAGCAGGCGGTCAGCTGGGTTCCGCTGGTGCACAAAGCCTGTCACCCGGGCACGCAGGTCCTGCTCTGCTCGCTCTTCGCCCCGGTGTGCCTCGACGGACCCATATACCCGTGCCGCTGGTTCTGCGAGGCTGTCCGGGACAGCTGTGCCCCCATCATGCAGGCGTTTGGCTTCCCCTGGCCAGAAATGCTCAGATGTGATAAGTTTCCTTTGGGCGAGGTTTGCATTTCCTTGAACGCCACCAACAGCGATGAGACGGACAAAACCGCAGGTCAGTTTATCTGTCTATTTGTATTTAATTTCTCGTTATCCTACTTTTTAATCCTGGTATTAGGCTAAACATATCATTTTTCTGAACTGCATAAGATATTAAAGCCTACGGAAAAAATATTTATTTTCTGTTAACTTATGCTGTTTCTAAATATTGTATTTATGTATTTGCTCTTTATGTAGGCTACTTTATTTATGTACTTTTACTTAGCTACTTTTTAAAAATACAATAATGTTTAAAACTTTTAATAAAACTTTTATTTATTTAAATCATGTTTAATTATTTATATGAATCTCGTTTAATCATATTTTTGTACATAACTTAAATTTGTTAATAATTATTTTGTTATATTATTATTGTTTAATTATTTAATACTAACAACTGTTTATCTTAATAAAAATGCTAGATAATTTATTTTATTTCAGGAATCATTTTTACATTTCTTTTATGTTTTTTCTCTAAACCATAAAAAAAAATATTATCAAGTGTCCATCTCATGAACACTAATAATTCATGAATAATTGCGGAATAAACACTATTTATACACACATACACTATTTAACAACACACATAGTTAACATTTAACAACAATTTGCACATAATATAGCTATACATACAATATTGTAAATAGTAATATACTATACATACAGTTGTCAAATTGTATATTTAAATTTTTTATAAATCTTTATTATCTGTGTTTTTGTCCTGTCGATGTCATTCTGTTGCACTGTGGAAACTTCTGCCACGAAAACAAAGTCCTCGTACGTGTAAACATAGCTGGCAATACAGCTCTTTCTGTTTCTAAACATTTGCACAGAACCACTATAGTGGACCCCGGTGTGTTGCAGACAAATATAATAGTAAACTGTGTCAATCTTATCTGTAATATATAATATAGTTTTAATTTTGTTAATTTACAATTCTCTCATTTAGATACATCTTTATTTACTCTATTGTTTAAAATTCCTTACTATTATTATTAGTAACAGGAAGGTGTGTAAACACTTTTTTTTCTGTAGTCTACCATGGTTTTATAATGTTGTATATGTGCTAAAATATGTTTGTGATGCATGCATTTCAATCAAATAAACCAAAGTTACTGATGTTTAAATATATTTTAAAGTGGTGTCAAAGTCCTAAACATGCAGTAATCAGTTTGCAAACTTTATTTTGTTATAAAAATTGAAATGGATGGAAACAAAGAGCATTTTAATGGATATGATTTGATAAGTCTTAAAGTTATTTTAATATTTATACAAACTGTATATAAGAATATTAAAATAAATATGTAAGGTAGGTTTACAGTTTCATAAATGACATAAATGTTGTGAAGAATTGGTTACAAGCCAATCAATAAGCATTATTGCATTCATCACCTGTGGCAGGACATTTGGACTGAATCTTTCCTCTTCTTTTCTTCTTCAGGTGGCTCGTCTGTATGTCCAGCATGTGATAATGAGATGAACACAGATGTGATTCTGGAACACATGTGTGCCAGTGAATTTGGTAAAGAATCACGGATATTTTTGAATTAAAGTTATTATTAGTGTGATATTATGTTCATTTTGAAACCTAAAACAAAAAAAATGTTCAGACTGCATCTAAATATATATTTTATTTCAAAAGTGTTATAAAATAAATTAAAGATAAATTAGCATTAGAAAGGATATTGTCAGTACGTTGTTGCTAATAAATTATTGTCTCTAAAACACAATTGAAGTAAAATTGGTTGCCTTTACTGAAAAGACTGAAAGCAGTTTTTGGAAACAGTTTATTTTAATGTACAATTCACACTATTGGCAACTAATTTGCTTTTTATTAATAGTTAGTATGATAGCTGTTGGATTTAGGTATTGGGTAGGATTAGAAATGTAAAATAAGATTATAAGCTTGTTCTTTACCTGAAAAATGGAGCAAATTGTCCATGCCAACAGCTGGAAAACTTAGGGAACCACTACCTAATCATGGGTCGAAGTGTGGGGAAACAGTACATTCTGACAGGCGTTCACAAGTGGGACAAATCTAGCAAAGAATTTAAGAAGGCCTTTAAAACCTCAAAAGCCATAAATGTCCAACTTTCAATTCTATTCAGTACATTTCTCTTCAGTACTATACATAATGCACAATACCTTAGATAATAAATTGACATCTTTTACAGTATTGTTGGATTTAGGTATTGGGTAGGATTAGGAATGTAAAATAAGATTATACTTTATTACTTTTGTACTAAGAACCAGTTATTATTTTAATAATAGACAGGTAATAAGCTAGTAGTTAATAGTGTGAATTGTTACTTAAACTAAAGTTTTACTCAGTTTTTTCCCCTGACTTCTACTAACATGCTAATCTTTTGGTTGAACCTCACCACAGAATGAAAGGCATTTGGGTTCAAAACAGTTTTAAAAAAATGAGGTCTTAGACTATTATGGAGATCTGTCTAAAACACATCGAAACACACTTCAGATCTGAAGGGTTTTGGCAAAGATCTTTTACAAACATAAGCAAATCTTGTTCCAAGCACTGCTACTAACGCAAGTGATTTCAAAATGCTTCGTTTATTGGCCAGAGCTTAATGATTTCAAGAGAACAAAACCCGATCGACTGATTCCCATCATTGTGATTCTGTTCTTGTCCAGATTTTTTTTGCCCTACACATTTGTTTCCAATAGTATTGTTGCTTGAAGAAAAAAAAAGATATTCCTATATTACTGTCTGCATTTGCTCAGCCTAAATCAAAATTTCTCTCTTGAGACAATAAGAACGGTGCAGTGTTGCTTAAACACAACAGCATGTGTGTTCACACAACTGATAAACACTTAGTGTTGTGTGTAGTGTTTACTACTGAACTGCTCTTTTTTTAGTTGCTCCCTTCCCATTATTTTGTTTTCAATTGCAACTCTACGTCAAATCGTTTTTTCTTTTTGTATATGTATATTTCATGTCTTTTCTTTTTTTGTAGAATCACATATCCACGACAGCGGATTATTAGATTTCAACCACAAATGGAGAAATTTTGGATTTATAAAAAGCAGAGCTACAGTACTTCTTCCATTGTAAATGCAGTTTCTACAAACCAATGATGTGGGCTGAATCCAGCAGCTCTCTTTCTTTCAGGGTCTGAGATGTTGTCAAAGACAGGAAGCTCGCCTCTGGCAAGAATTTCATGGGACCTTTTATTTTTATGGCAAGCTATCAAGGACTAACCCAACAAAGACTTTTACTAGTCATTATAGGATGACTGTGTCTCAAACTATGCATCCCTACACTGTAAAATGTGAAAATGAATGTGTAGTTAACTTTTTCCATTGGATATTTCTACCTAATCTCAGCCTCAAAAATAATATTTGTTTTGTAACCTAATGCTTATTCAGGCAAAACGAAAACATAATTATTATTTGGTAAATGTAACCATATGAAAGCAGCATATTAAAGAACTTTAGAATTGTTGTTGTTTTTTTAACAGGTCACACCAGTGTATGGTCTTCACATTATAGCAGATCATAACGTTAATAAAAGTACACCATGACAAGTATTTGGTCAAATTTCACACCTTTCATGGAATAAAAACATTTTGCAGATCCCTGAATGATGAAGTCATAGAGAACTAGAACTTTAATAAGACACTGTTAACCTTATTATGTGTTTGCAGTGTTTGAATTGCCAGGTGTGCCCCAGGGTTCGGTTCGGAGGCCTATTTCGTTTTAACATTAATAATAAGTACGTTTGTGAGGAATTGTGCAATCTCGTAATTGATCTTGGTTGGATTTTGAATTTGATCAGACCCAAGAATCGTATTCTCACACACCCTGAATGATATTGTGATACAACACATTGCGCCATGATCCAGCTTTGCACAATTAGCACAGAATAGCATCTGAAAGACATAAACTAGAGTGAGTTCTTGGCTTAAATGTGAAAACAGATGATGAAAAACAGCCAAGTGCTAAGCATCTCCATGGCAAAGAAATACAACAATGACCGTAAGCAAAAATACTTCAAATATTTGCGTTTTCCATCAGTACTTGAAGGATTTCACTTTTAAATAAAGGTTTTAACTTGCGTAACTGTTTTAGACGTTACATAACTCTTTTAAATGTTTATTCAGGACTTCATTGGTGTGCCATGAAATTGTCTCATTTAAACTCTCGTGAACTTTAATGACTTGTGAAAATCTAAAATCAACATTTTTTTTCTGTTTGCAGCAATCAAGACGAAGATCAAAGAAGTCAAAATAGACAACTTGGACCGAAAAGTCATTCTGCAGAAAAGGAGAAAACCGGTGAGGGCTGGAACTCTGAATAAACAGGATCTGAAGAAGCTTGTGCTTTACCTGAAAAATGGAGCAAATTGTCCATGCCAACAGCTGGAAAACTTAGGGAACCACTACCTAATCATGGGTCGAAGTGTGGGGAAACAGTACATTCTGACAGGCATTCACAAGTGGGACAAATCTAGCAAAGAATTTAAGAAGGCCCTTAAAAAACTCAAAAGCCATAAATGTCCAACTTATGATCACGTGTTCAAATAAATTTTGATCATTTAAAAACTAATCTTGCAATTATAACATTATATTAACTTTTGTGTTACATGCCACAATCCAGTTTCGAAAGAGCTTGTTTGACAAACAATTGGCAAAAAAAAACACTGCAGACAAGTCCTATTTAGTTCAACCTCAAAATGTTCTTGAAACTTCCTAATCAATGATCATTATTGTCTGTTGAGTGAGTTTCGCAAAATACTGCCTTTTGATTTATCTTGATCTTTCATGTTGGATTCATATCTATCCGATCTGTTAAGAATGTTTATGTTTTGTAATATCCATCACAGCTGTCAGTTATTATTCTATTCAGTACAATTCTCTTCAGTACAGTACATAATGCACAATACCTTAGATAATAAAGTGACAAGCTTTACAGTATTTTTTGTCTCACATATGATGCAAATCACAATTAATCTTGCAGTGAAAGGTGTCCTATAGCATGCCTGTGGACTTGCACAATGCACTGTAATCAGTCAACATTAAAGCAGAATGTATTTTTAATAGATCTGACTGCTCTGGAGTCTTTATTAGGTATTGTACGTTAGTGACTGTTTTCTGTAGTGTGGAAATGCAAAAGACGAGTAGCAGTTTTGACCTGCCAAATGGTCTCGCTTTTTAACAGGGCACATGCTGTGAAATCACCACGAACTGAGATCACATTAGAGAAATTTCAGATACTGCATGTGCACTGTGTAAGCAAACAGCCAGACAACATGTTTATCTTGTATAGACAGATCAGAAATGTTTGTTTTGGAAAGATTTGGACATTTATTTCTCCTAGCTCTGCTGATGAAAGTTTTGAGCTTTCCCTCATGTTTTCCATGAAGACAGTTTATTGTGCCAATATATTACATGATACATATAAAATCATAACATGTGACCATGGACCACAAAACCATAATAAATGGTCATAATTTTTTTTTTCTCCATCACCTGAATGATTAATAAATAAGATTTCCACTCACAATATTTGGCCATGAAACAACTTTGAAAAAGGTTAAAAAAATTGAGATAATTACCTTAATTTATTCTAAAAGAAGTGCTTATCAGTTTTGATATATTTACAGTAGGAAATTTACAAAATGTCTTCATGGAACATTGCCAAATTTTTTAAATGATTTTGGCATAAAAGAAAAATCTGTAATTTTGAGCCGTTATTTAAAGTCATTATTTTTGCACACAATATTATTATGGTAACAGTTGCAGTCTTTTTGAGGATGTTTTTTGGATTTTTTTATGGACTTTGAACGAGTCTGCAACCTTGCTGTTTTTGGAGGACAAGGGAGCTCTCAAATTTCACCTGATCTTAATTTGTTTTCAGAAGATGATTGAAGGTCTCAGGGCTTTGGAATGACATGAGGGTGAGTAATTAATAACATAATATCCATGTTTAGGTGAATTAACACACTAAATGCTCACTAGAGTGAGAATGCCCCTCCCACTAGCATGCCTCCAACTATAACGGGAGCTTTTTTTAAAGCTTCGAAACAATCTAACAAATCTAATTCTAATCTTCGCAAAATGATTCGTAAGCATTCAAAACACCATATGGGAACACCATATAGGAAAACCATGTAAATGCAACAAATATTCAGGCAAAACATTGATTAAAATGGCCTTTTTCAAACACAGTGCCAATGTTGAAAGTATCGAATGCACTTAGCTCATTGTCTAATATCAATAAATATAAAGTGTCTCCATAATATGTTTTTTTTTAAAATCAATTTTAAATATATATTTCCATTTTTTTTCCCATATTAACTAATATCATTCTTTTTAATTTGACAAACGGCTCATTAAAAAATCTACAAACTCATAAAACCTGATCCGAGATCAGATAAAAACGATGAAATATGCTCAGTGATCCACTGGGGGCAATCTGAACAAATCTGAATAAAGTGAATTTTATGGTATTATATCACCTGCCAGATGAAAACCATTTAATGTTCATAATGTTTCTTTTGTAACACAATAGATAAAATATTTTAAAATAGTAATAAATATCTAAAGATAAATAAGTCAAATAATAATAGTAAAGAAAACTACTAATAAAATAAATAAATAAATAGAATTGAAATCAAACTAAAGAAAAACATGAGGTGCAATCCTACATACAGCAAATAATGTAGATCATGCTGTTTGTATATAAAAAAAACAGAAGATAGAGGTTGAAGGGAGTCTTTTTCACCATGAGGGTCAAGCTGGACAGTTTGGACATATTTCATTCATTCATTCATTTTCTTTTTGGCTTAGTCCCTATATTAATCTGGGGTCGCCACAGTGGAATGAACAGCCAACTTATCCAGCATATGTTTTATGCAGCGGATGCCCTTCCAGCCGCAACCCATCACTGGAAACATCCATACACTCCCATACACATACATACACTACGGACAATTTAGCTTACCCAATTCACCTGTAGCGCATGTCTTTGGACTTGTGGGGGAAACCGGAGCACCCGAAGGAAACCCACGCGAACAGGGGGAACATGCAAATTCCACACAGAAATGCTAACTGACCCAGCCGAGGCTCGAACCAGCGACCTTCTTGCTGTGGGGCGACAGCGCTACCCACTGCGCCACCTGACATATTTCATAAAGTTTCTAAAAAAAATGAATTATATAAAGAAGCCCCTTTTAGAGAAATCCTGTGACCTTGCCGATTTGATACGTGCTCTAAACCACTGATTCAAAACAAAGATTTGTGAAGGTTTCAAAGCTTCATAAAGCAGTGCTTCGAATCCAGCCATCACTACCTCCAATTAGCAAGTAGCAAATCATGTGTAATTGCTGTGACGCACACATGGCAATTCAAACAAACAGTCTGAAATACGTCAACTCTAGAAAAGCAAACTGCATGTTTTTTAAACCGAGGACGTTTTCCTTAGAAAACATCTGTGCTGTAATGCTGCCCGGCGATCAGAAATCACCTTGATACGATTTAAATGCCCTTATTTGTTGCCGATGAGCTGTGAAGCAGTAAGATCTGTTATCTGCTATCATGCTCCAGCAGCCCTGGCTTTCAAATTACCTGACTTTGCAGTAATGATGCAGAATGCTCCTGAACAGTAACAAAACACTCGCTTTCATCCATTTGATTTAGGTGGAACAAATTTCATTTTGCATCATTTCAATGAAGGAGCATGTAGCCTATGTCACGAAGGAGTCAGAGAAATCTTTTTAAAGATGTTGTCCAGATTGTGTAAATGTAAAGATGCATGACTCGTAGTCATGTGAATGTGTGTGTCATATTGCCTTTGGCACTACACCTGTTTACATTCCCAGCATCATAAAGCATGCAACAGAGATAGCATCAGATTCAGATAGCATGGCTGTTGACAGCATGCTTATGCCAATCAATCTGCCATGAAATGGTTCTAGTATGAACACACAGGCGCATTCACAATCTACATGCAATTCATTTATGCAAATGCATTTGTCACGTTCCTGGGAGGTATTGCAGACGGGACAAGAGGTAGGTAGGATCCATGTGC
>CAIGQV010018202.1:17664915-17696662 GCA_903798115.1 Danio jaintianensis
ACAGCTGTGTGTGTGATGAGTGGAAGTGATGACCGGGTGTGTGTGACAGAATGCTGGGAAATGTAGTTGTAATGATATGTAGTTCACCAGCGATCTCTAGAGTCCCAGATCGCTGGTGATCATGACAGCATTTAATTATAAACTTTTTACTTGGTTAAAAACATTGGCATTAGAAATTTAGAGATATGACATCAACATTTTATGAGACGAAAGGTAAACATTTTCACTCTCCTAATTATTATTTTTTTAATCTCAAATTGGACTGTTATAACTTATGTACTTTTAAAAAAAATGTATTTAATGACTATCAAAATGTTGTCAATTTCATCAAAATGTAGAGATTTTGTCAATTATAACTTTTTATTGCATAATATTGAATTTTTATGTCATAACATTTCATCTAGTTCATTTCATGGGTAACACTTTACAATAAGGTTGTATTAGTTGATGTTAGCTAATGTATGTACTAACATGAACAAACATTAAACACTACATTTATTACAGTATTTGTTCATGTTGTTTAACGTTAATGAAATTACAGTTGTTCATTGTTAGTTTGTTTACTCACGGTGCATTAACTAATGGTAACAAGCATGAATTTAGATGGTAATAATGCATTAGTAATGTTAAACTATGATTAATAAATGCTGTACAAGTATTGCTCGTAATTAGTTCATGTTAGTAAATATGTTAACAAATGAAACCTTACTGTAAAGTGACAATTTCATGACATTTGATATTTTATCTCATAGTTACAGCTTAATATCTTGATATAATTTATATAGTTTATATAATAATTATGACTTTCAAAAGCATGGTTATTTCTCTTATAAGATGGGAGAAAGGGGCTTTTTTGTCTGTCGTGTTTGTCTGTCATAATTTCGATCTTTCGTGTCTGAATCAAATTCAAAATCCAACTAAGAACAACAATGAGACCACACAATTCCTCACAAACCTACTTAAGGGTAATGTTAAAACTAGGCAGGTCTTATTACTGAACCCTGAGGCACACCTGGCATTTCAAACACTGCATTATTCAAGAATTTCACATTTGTGACCATTTAAGTAGTTTATGTTTTGACTTTTTAATCTCATAGATATAACTTAAAATCTCACAATTTTGACTTTTAATTTTAAAGTTTTGACTTTTTATGTCATAAATGCATGATTATTTTTTAATGTGGCAGAAATAGACTATTCTTTTGCTGTTGTTGCATTAGAGTAGGATACATGAATTGCTAGCTTTGAAATTAGCCTTATAAAGATAGAGGAATTTAATTTTTGTTGTGTGTAGATAACAATATTAATACCTTAACCACAGTAAGAGCTTTTACACTATCTGGAATGTTCTGTCCCATAGACTTAAATCTATGCAAAATGTGCATTTCTGTGTGTTTTTACAAAAGAAAGGGATGATTCCAAATTATTGTCAGTTGTAATGGACTGCATGCCACAGATGTTGTCCATAGCCCTTAACTCGTAGTGAACCTAGAACATTCCTTTAAAACTGTTTAGTTACTTTTGAAGACCCCCCCAACCTTTTGTTTTGACATCCTTTCGCCTCGATTCAAGTCGTAATCAAACCATCTGCGGGTACACATTTCGAAAGAAAATCCATACATGGCAAAAAGCAGAAATCCTGCGTGTGTCATGCACGTCGCCTGCAGGAGAAGTCAAAGAAGTCAACCAATCGTAGCTTGCGCAAAAGCAGTGATAGTTTATCCAGGTTAAGCAAATAGTGGTGTTTTGTGCTCTGGGATGACATGGACTGCCAGACTCTTTGGGATGATCATTAGAAGCAGCTGTTGGCTTTGCTGCTGCATATTTCCCAGCTTCATTGAATGAAAAAGACTTGCTCTTTTGCCTCCAGCATTGAGGGGGAAAGAAAGCCTATTAAAAGCCATAAATAATATGATGCTCTCATAGGATAGCAACTGAGGTAAGATGGGTTCTGCAGTAAACAATCTTCCACATGGGGCTTGGAGGAAGTTTTCACACATACCAACTGTGAATCCTGCCAGATGGGATACAGAGACTTTGAAAATGGTGCCATCACTGTTCGCAATTGAAACAGCGATGAGCAGTTTGTCCACCAGTCCTATTTTGAGTGAATTTTCGCATGTTTATTTTAAGCTAGGATGTTAGCACAAATTTATCCCCACTGAGGTGTGTTTGAGCAATGAATAAATCTGGCTGGATAAATCTGACTCAGATTGTTCAACATGCCACAGTTTTATCGAACAAATAGCCTCCTTGACTCCTGTTGGTGGGAGTGAAGGAATGTTGTCTGGTAAAGTACTTGTCAAGCTTTGGGTCCAAGAAATGTAATCAAAGACAGTGATACAAGAATGGTTTCAGACATATAAAAAAAAGATGTAAAAGGACCATAGTTTTAAATTGTATTTTAAATGTATAATTCTAACTAAATATAACATTTTACATTTAAGACTTTCTAAAACAATTATTTTTCTAATCTGACGGAAATGGGATTTTATCTCAGTTTTGTCAATTTCATCCTAATTATAACTTTTCATAGCATAATTCAGAATTGTCATATTATTACAATATTTGATGTTTTTTCTCATAGTTCCAACTTTTATAATAATTGTGACTTACAAATGTAGGGTTATTATTTCCCTTACAGTATGTGGCAGAATTTTGTCTGTCATAATTTTAAACTTTTATGTCTGAATCAAATTTAAAGTCCAATCAAGAACAATAATGAGACTGCACAATTCCTCACAAACTTACTTATTAGTAGTGTTACAACTAAACAGGTCTTATTACCAAACCCTGAGGCACTCCTGGCATTTCAAACACTGCATTATGCAAGAATCTATTATGACCCAACAAACTTTGGGTCCAATAAATGTAAAAGTGTCAAAGTCTCAAAAAGTGTCAAAAAAATGTTTGGGTCAAAGTCAGTGACACAAAAAAGGTTTTAGACACATTAAAAGAAATGATATATCGATATCTGGTACCTTCAAAGCATATGTTTACCCATAAATAAAACCCAGTAATTGATTACCTCACTCATATTGTACTGAACATTTTGTACTTTAATCTGGGGGAAAATAAGTTTAGCAAAAAATATTATCGCCTCTCTTTTGTTTAGTGAAAGTGAATAGTGGCTAGCTGTATAAATCAGAAAAGCACAGGAGTGACAACCACTTTAAAATATGGAGTGAAATCCCCTGTATTATATTTGTGTGACTTACTACTGAAATTGCATTAATTGACATTGTGTTCTTTACAGAAAGTTGTTCTGAAATTGTAACTAAACAACTATTCTTATACTTGATTGTTTGCCATGTCCATTTATATGAGGACTTTTGGGCTGCTTGTTTGAGTTTGAATCAGAGTAATGCAGTTCATAATATATAGCAGGCAGATGCAGCTCTATTTTGTTCTTGATCTCTATATACATTTTAAACAGTTTTAACATGAGCTTGTTCTTGTTGGCTGTATTTTATAGGAAGATTTAGCAACACATATTAGTCAAGGCTTACTTTTTTTTAAATTTATATATATATAACTTTTAGAGAATCTATCAAGAAGAATCTATCTAGTGAGCTTGTGTTGAGCTCCTTTATTTGGAGTATTCTTTGAAATGTTGTTGACAAGCAACCCAAGTTTACTTTGCCTTAAAGGGATAGTACACCCAAACAATGTCAATTCTGTCATAGTATCTGACACAGTCCAGAAATTCTGTCAAAATTAAAAATCATTTTCTCAGCCTTAACTTGTTGCAAACAAGTTTGAGTTTTGAGTTTTTTTGTTCTGTTGAACAAAAAATAAGATACAGTATATTGAAGAATGTTTGAAACCTGTAACTATTGACTTCTAGTAGGAAAAACAAATAGTACATAAGTCAGTGGTTACTGATTTCTACAATATATACTCCCAAGCCATGGGTTTTATTTTTTGGGTGAACTATCCCTTTAAGTTCCTATAACTCACAAAGCACACATTTGTGCATATTTAAATATGTTAAATTAAAAAACAAACAAACCAAAAAAAAAAACCGCACAGTTTATTCATTCATTCATTTTCTTTTCTGCTTAGTCCCTTTATTAATCTGGGGTCGCCACAGCGGAATGAACCACCAACTAATCCAGCATATGTTTTACGCAGCGGATCACTGGGAAACATCCATACATACTCATTCACACACATACATTACGGACAATTTTAGCTTACCCAATTCACCTATACCACATGTCTTTGGACTTGTGGGGGAAACCGGAACACCCGGAGGAAACCCACGCGAACACGGGGAAAACATGCAAACTCCACACAGAAACGCCAACTGACCCAGCCGGGGCTCAAACCAGCGACCTTCTTGCTGTGAGGCGATTGTGCTACCCACTGCGCCACCGTGCTGCCCCGTACATTTTATTTCTCATACAAAGAATGATATGATTTCAGAGCATATGATGTATATGTCAGGTTTATGATCCTTTCAGTGTTTTTTGTTCATTTTATAACTTTAGACAGTCATAATTCATTCATTCATTTATTTCTTTTCGGCTTAGTCCCTTTATTAATCTGGGGTCGCCACAGCGGAATGAACCTCCAACTTATCCAGCATATGTTTTACGCAGCGGATGCCCTTCCAGCTGCAACCCATCACTGGGAAACATCCATACACACTCATACACTACGGACAATTTAGCTTACCCAATTCACCTATACCGCATGTCTTTGGACTGTGGGGGAAACCGGAGCACCCAGAGGAAACCCACTCAAACACGGGGAGAACATGCAAACTCCACACAGAAACGCCAACTGACCCAGCCGAGGTTCAAACCAGCAACCTTCTTGCTGTGAGGCGAACGTGCTACCCACTTCGCCACCGTGCAGCCACAGTCATAATTAATAAGTATATATTTTTAGCAGTTGCAAACTAATTATAGCTAGTAAATGTATACATCCAACCATACAATTACTGTCATATGACACAACCCAAGACCATTAAATCTCTTCACTGCCATTCATAAATCCTCTCCTGTGGCCTCATGGGATAGTAAAGTGTTTATCAGATGCAAAACTAGGTTTTATGAGTACAGTAACTTCCAGATGCACCCATAGTC
This sequence comes from Danio jaintianensis, assembly GCA_903798115.1. Taxonomy (NCBI): domain Eukaryota; kingdom Metazoa; phylum Chordata; class Actinopteri; order Cypriniformes; family Danionidae; genus Danio; species Danio jaintianensis. The sequence continues at coordinate 17,670,009 of CAIGQV010018202.1, forward strand.
ACCATTCACATTGGACATTCTGTATAAAAATATCTATTTTGTGTTCCACTTAAAAAAAGCATTGTACAGATTTAAAACTACATGACAAGACTGAACTTTTATGGCAGCATCTTGCTACTCTTTTCAACACATATTCATTGCTGAATCAGATGCATTAAATCTGCACAGCATGCATTCACTGTAAGTTTGAACATAACCAGGCCAGATGATAAATGTCTTATGTAGTGGATCACGTATTTGGCAGAGGTGAAAACTGAAGACAGACAGTTGATTTGCTCGTGCAAGTTTTGAGATACAGACCTGACCCCTACTGTGAGGTGAGAGTGGATTTTGGCAGGAGGGTAAGCTTTCATAAATCAGCTGATGGCCTCTCATACCTCTGGGATATAAACAGGTCTTTGTCATAAGTTTCGTTTATGACACTGACGAACTTAAGAAATGCAAAAAAGTTGTAGTTCGGTTACATTCAGTACTACTAACAAAAAAAGTATATATTTTTGTCTTAATTATCTTTTCTTTGTCAGTTTTTTTTTTATTTCTTGCAATATTACATTCAGTTTGAGGAAGATTGCTTCCAGGAATTTTTCTACCCATACTACACTTTTGGCATTGCAGACTCCCCGATGATTGAGAGAAAAAATACAGCTCTAAATCTCACGTCCGTTCTTTCACCATGAGAAAAATATGTAAAATAAAAACAGTCTGTCCAGATTTATGACTGTTCCTTTTTTTCTGTCATTCTATAAGCCGATATATTGGCTCAGGGAATTCTCAATCTCTTATTTCTATAATCAGGGCCTGACCTTTATACATAGACAGTCAGTCACTGTAATGCCGGTGGAGAGCGTTATAAACAAATGCGTCATATGACATACGCCAGTGACATGTTTATATCCAGTGAGAGGCGTATTTTAAAAAGCAATCAAATAATTTATGAAATACTCCACCACATCGTTCATCATCCCCATCCATGTACTTTTAAAAAATGCCCAATAGAGGGCAGCGCCTACTTTAGGCTACCTGATAGGCCACTCCTGCTATCCTGTACCTGTTGAACTCCACAAAATGATTATACACTTTAAAATGTCAAAATATACAACAAAATGTAAGAAAGCATTTTTTCTGAACAGATATAACCGACTTTTAGAAATATGCTCTGATTAGGGATGAAATTTAATATGATTTAGTCTTGAGAGAGAGAGGGAGGAGGCATTATTAGTAAGGACAACATTAAAAAGTTAACAGTTAAAAAAATACATACAGCATAAAAACACAAATCAACCCATTCTCAGCTGTCATTGGTTATCAGTAACATAAGCCATACAAAGGGATACCTCATGCATTATTCTCGACTTTCACACCCATACAGAAACTCTCTCTCATTATATTATTCATTCATTAATTTTCCTTCGGCTTAGTCCCTTTATTCATCAGGGGTTGCCACAGTGGAATGAACTGCCAACTTATCCAGCATATGTTTTACACAGCGGATGCCCTTCCTGCTGCAACCCAGTACTGGCAAACATCCATACACACTCATTCACACACATACACTACGGCCAATTTAGTTTATTCAATTCACCTGTACCGCATGTCTTTGGACTGTGGGGGAAACCGGAGCACCCGGAGGAAACCCACACGAACACGGGGAGAACATGCAAACTGCACACAGAAATGCCAACTGACCCAGCCAGAACTCGAACCAGCGACCTTCTTGCTGTGAGGTGACATTGCTAACCACTGAGCCACCGTGCCACCCCATTATTCATTATCTTTTCGGCTTAGTCCCTTTATTAATCTGGGGTCGCCACAGCGGAATGGACCGCCAACTTATCCAGTATATGTTTTACGCAGCGGATGCCCTTCCAGCTGCAACCCACCCCATTATATTATATTATATTATATTATATTATATTATATTATATTATTATATAACATCATTGTTAATATATTTTTGATCACATGTAGCCTACGTATTTGTAATGGTAATGCTAATTTTTGATATTATTTTGAAATGTTGTATTCACATGAACTTGTATGTTAAATATTGCCGTAGGCCTATATCCGATTTCTATATGGCCAGCTCATTATTTTCTATGTAATTATTTGTCTATTTAACTAATAAACTTATAAACAATTTATATTGCATATATTTGGTTGCATTGTTTTTCTTAAATAGGGCTACGTATTTAGACCTAATTCGCAATGTACCAAAAGTAAAACTAACAAATTGCCTTTCGTAATGCGTTTTCCATCACTTACGCGTTTTCCTTCAAATCCCCCGACTTTTACGTCTATTTAAATGAATTATTTCTTGATTTGCACGTTGCCAGTGTGTGGCGGCAACAGCCAATGAGCGCGCGCGGGGCGGAGAGCAGCCGACGAACATGGAGCGCACTGAGGACACACATACACACACACATACACAGACAGCACGCGCAGCATCACTTCACACACACACAAGACTGTCCGATCAGCCACATCATCTGACGGACGGTCCTGGACACCTGCACCTGGGATACAGTCAGGAAATACAAGTGAGCTTTTTCACTTTTACGCATTTCTCATTCATCATAATGCATGAAGTTGTTAATGATCTTTTTGAGTTCATTATTATTGTAATACCACCAATTCATGTCAAAATAGCGTTATTAGCTGTGCATTTTATGGACACTTTAAAACGAACACTTTGTATGAACTTTAAACACTAAATGCAAATAATCTAAATGTATAAACTGTACAAATGCTATTTTAAACAAACATTCCTTTATAAAACAAAGATTTTGGATATACAGTATATTAAACTGCAGATATTGTGACCATAAATGTCTGAATAATACAGAAAGTCAACTCTTGCAATTGGTTTACTGTAGTTATGACATTAGATTTACTGTATATTTATTGATGTAGTCATAATTTAATACAAGTTTGTATTAATAGAATATTCTTTTGCATAGAAGTAGAGTCAGTCAGTGTAATTATCATATTGCTGGTACTGTAAATCTAGACACACAAACAGGGCAGTTTTCTCTTCATCTCAGAAACGGTGGTCTTTCTGTGAATAAAAAGAAAGCACCTGCACTCCTGTGCTTCCTCTCGCTGATATTTTCTTTCCATCTCTTCATTATAATGTTCATTGAAGTAATGGAAATATAATTTTCTTCTAACTTAGGGAATCAATATGTGTTCTCAGCCTTACGTGAGGCAAGAAATCACTTTTCCACAGATGAAAGAAGAGCGTTATGCTCATCTGCTCAGGCCTTTGTTAGCTGGAGCTTTTATTGACGTGATTAACTTTGACAGGAGAGACTGTGATAAGATCCATCTCTTCAGAAAACTATTCCTGGCCAATTCTTTCCATCTAAAAAGCCAAATGCTTGGCTCTCTTTTCATCCTTTTTAAATGTGGGATTAAAGCTATTTCATGGTAGTTTGTAAGAGATCACTCATGTTATTTTGGATATTGTCTGGAGTGACATCTGATGGATATCATACGCATTGAGCTAGATCTGAAATACCTTAATTGAAACTGTCTGATCAATGGTGGTGTAATGTTTTTCCAAGCTGCTCTAATCCTGCATGTTTTAAATGAGCTATTCTAAACTCCATTTGACCCCTTGATTATCATTTACAAGGGCTTCAGTTACCTCATTTCAACCCAGAAGTCAATTTACAATTTTTCCTATTTACTTTTGAAGAATCTGATGGTTATTTTAAAAAGTTCAAAGCACAAGTGAGTATGCATTTGTTTGCTCGGAAGTAACGATTTTAGATTATTGAGTGTAAAGTCATGGACTGCGTGATGCTGCAGGGTGTTATTTCATTTTTGGGGGGCATCAGAGGGTCACAGACGTATGGAAACATCTTTTCAGCCTGAAGATAACTTGTCTGGAATTGTTAAGTGATGCAGAGATGGTTTGAAGTTACCCCTAGGGTGTGAAGAAAAGGAAAACCATCAATTTTATGTTTATACCAAACTCTTTTATCATTATTCAAATTTCAGTAAGCAATGCCCTTGAATCACAGTTGTTTCCTCAGATCCGGTCCTCCGAAGACAAATCTAGAATACCATAATATCTCCCATAATAATCTCAAAATGCTTGCAAATCACTAAAGCTTCATCAAAGCTGAGAAAACAGGACAATTGCAGGACTTCAAATTTTTTTTTAAAATCAAAACATGTCCAAAGTACTGCAATTTGAAGACTGCTTAAAGGGTTCGTTCACTCAAAAAAGAAAATTAGCCAATGACCCTCAAGGCAGGTGTACAGTATATGACTTTCTTCATTCAAGAATCCTGTCGAAGTTATTTTACATTTTATCTTGGGTTTGTAAGCTCTACAATGGCAACAGCTGGCTATTTTTTCTTTTTCAACTGTCCAAAAATTGCCTGACATGCCTCTGGAGGGTGATTAAAAGGTCTCTTGTAGCAAAACTATCCTTTTTATTAGAACAATATCAGATTTAAAACTTCTTACACAGTTTTGTGTAACTTCCAGCGAGTGACTGCCATCATCTTCTTCTTTTGAGGTGTATTTTTAAGGTGCATTTAGAGCCACAAGCTGGACAGAAGTGTGAAATGCATGCAGTTAAAAGTGCAGTGAAGAGAGAAACAAAACACACTCCTGTCCAGTTGGTGGCAGTAAATGCACTGGCACTTCAGACATCACTGCAAAAAAAAAAAAAAAAAACTAATTGGAAACTTTACTTAAATAGTGTAAGTTATTTAGATTATCTGTATAGTTCACCCAATTTATTTTAATTTTAATCGCTTAATTACCCTTCATACCTGACTTCTGTCTTCTGCTCAACAATATCTCAAAAAGAGATATTCAGAAGAATGTGTTAAAAGTAAAAAGGGTCCAATGTTAAGCTTCATTTGGGTTTTCACTGCATTACATGATACAAAACCAGAGGAAAATGTCTTCTTTTGTATTGAGCAGAATAATGTAAAGTCAAACAGAACAACATGGTGGTGACTAAATGATGACAGAAATATATTTCTCATATATGAATGTCATTTTAGAACTTTTTTAAACTTAAGACTATAGAATGGAGTTGCACCTAAAATTATTTATAACGAGGCAAAAGTGCCCTGAATGTCTTATATTTGTATATATAAAAAGATTAATCTGCATTTTTTTTAAATCGAGTGAACCAATGATTCAATGGGCTATTCATAAAGGAAGCCTCTTCATTCCTTAATAAAGCAAATTTTTCAGTTGGACATTCATTCATTCATTCATTCATTTTCTTTTCGGCTTAGTCCCTTTATTAATCCGGGGTCGCCACAACGGAATGAACCGTCAACTTATCCAGCATATGTTTTACGCAGCGGATGCCCTTCCAGCTGCAACCCATCACTGGGAAACATCCATACATACTCTTTCACACACATGTACATACACTACGGACAATTTAGCCTACCCAATTCACCTATACTACATGTCTTTGGACTTGTGAGGGAAACCGGAGCACCCGGAGGAAACCCACGCAAACACGGGGAGAACATGCAAACTCCACACAGAAATGCCAACTGACCCAGCCGAGGCTCGAACCAGCGACCTTCTTGCTGTGAGGCGAACGTGCTACCCACTGCGCCACCGTGCAGCCCCAGTTGGACATTATAATTTCAAAATTAATTAGTCATTTGAACAAATTGAACGATTGAAAGCAAAAGTTAAGTCATCATTTACTAAAGCTGTGTTTGAAGCGTCTATTCGATTAATAATTATTTTTTCTTTCTACATTTTATACAGTACTTAGATTGAATTTTCTTTTTGGAGTTAATTTCTCAAGCAACATTAGTATGCAATTAATTAAAATAAATCCATCATCTTATTCTGTAATTATATAATTTTAATTGTATAATTAATGTTAATTAAGGTAAAATTCCTTCAAAATACAAAATATTAAAGGAAATCATTGAAATGAAATATAGTTTTGTGTAAAAACAAAATATCCAAGGCAAGTGTGACCCCCCAATGACAACTCCAGATGGTTGATTTTTTTTGGCTGAACTGTCCCTTTAAAAACCCCGTCAGGTGACAGGAGTCTTCTAAATTAGATTATGGCCCAAATGCATGACCTCACCTCCTTCTGTCATTAGAAAACTCTCCTTGTGACCTGCAATGATTTTGCAATGTCTACATTATTAAAGGTCAGTGTAAGGTTGGCGTCAGTCGGTCCCAAAACGCACACTATTCCTCTGCGTTCTCCTCAGGCGTAGTTGCTGGTGCCTTTCTTGACACAAAGCGGTGCCAGATTTATCTCTCATTATTCCCCCTCCTCTCCAACCTCCCTCTCTTTTTGCCAAATCCAAATGTCACAGATTTCATCAGTGTGCGCAAAGAATGTCACTGTACGAAAAACCAAAATGTCACAGAGATGAAATCTTACGTGATTGATGTTGGCGAAGTTATGATTGCACAAATGCACTGAATACTGTTTGATTAGTCAACCAGCTGCGTTCATCGTGTATTACAAAATGTTTATGTTGAGTCTAGTTATTTGTAGGGCTGGGCGATTACTATACAAGTCATCTCATATCCTGATAATGATATCACATATCACTATGAAGTTCATTTTCTGTACATTTAGTCAATTAGTAGTTTTTATTTACAGTCAAAATTATTACATTTTAGTTCTTTTAAAAATATTTTTGCTGTTTAACAGAGATACGTTATTTCAACATATTTAGCATATTAATTGTTCAGATGCAAAAACCTCTCAAAATTGTCCTCTAAAATTTGTGTTTTTCTCAGCCTCCTATATTTATGTTCAATTATTTCACTAAAGCCAATGAAAATAACATATTCTTTGCCATAAGAGTAAAATTACTGAAACTACACACAACAGGGGAAAAAAAACAACTAATTTTAGATGAAAATGTCAGACGGAACTCTTCATATTTCAACATATTTTTTAACAAAATAGTATAAGTAATTTTTAATAACTAATTTCTTTGCCATGGTGACAGTACTAGTTATTTTTCAAGATACTAGTATTCAGCTTAAAGTGCAATGTAAAGGCTTACCTAGGCTAATTATGTCAACTAGACATGTTAGGTTAATTAGAAGTAATTGGACAACATTGATTTCTTAAGAAGGATGATAATGTTAACCTAAAAGTGTTTTAAAAAATATAAAAACAGATTTTATTCCAGCGAAACTAAAACAAATGTTCTATTATTCAAAATTTACTATGAACATTTCCTTGCTTATATAAATAAAATAATTTGAATAGATAGATCATTGAAAGCACTATTTCTTTTTTACATTTTAAAGTATATGCTTAAAAATTGACTCACTTTATTTAGAACACCAGGGCAAATGAATGATTAAAAACAGAGAAAAATAAAATAAATATGAATGAAATATAAAACATTTTTCAAAGCCTAATGATTACCGCCCCAATTAAAAAATACTGCTAAATAAAATGCAAAATGTAAACATACTTTCGAGATTGCAACTTTCTCTCTACACTGTTATTCCCATTATTTATGAAAGATTTCACTTATCCAAATAATGAACAAGTATTATCATAAACAATCTATTTTGCGACACCATGAATTAAACGATTCAGCAAAATATGAAACGATAGACTTTTTATTTCATCCATACAATATATTAACATCATATTGCTAGTTATTTGGTCTCAAGATCTCATCTAGGTGAAGTATTCCTAAAGAATGTGTGAAAACAATCGTGTTATGTACTCACAAATGAGTCCTTGTTCAAATTCTCATTAAAAATACTCTGTTTTTCTGGTGAAGATGAAGTCTACAGAAGTGGATTCGGGGTTATTCACTGACAGCTACTGCAAAGTGTGCAGCGCTCAGCTTATCTCTGAGTCACAGAGAGTCGCCCACTATGAGGTGAGTAACACGTTCACACACAAAGCATAAACATTTACTTATACATGTTCATTTGATGTGCTGTCAATAATATTCTCCGCTCTGCTGTGCATGTTCTTAAATGAGGGCAGATAAGTAGGTTAATTAGATTTTGTGCTGCTAACATTCGTATGCAATTTTTTAAAAGAGGTATGAATTTCACCCACCATCAATCACGCTGTGTAAATAAATTGATTTCTGATCATATCAAGGTAATTATGTGAGCAGGTCAATTGTCTGACAAATTATGATTGATATTGTGCAATCTATGGAAAGATAAATCATAGACTGAATCTGTTTTTTTTAATTACACTGAATGGAGAGCAAAAAGAGATTTTTACAAAATGTATCCTTTCGAGCTTCATAAGTAAAAACTTGCTCTCTTTAAGCATTTCAGAATATTAAAAAAAAAAGTAATTGCTTTTGTATATTTGCATCTGTTAATGGTTCACTGATGCATAAACCCCAGTGAGGCAAGCCATTATGGAGACTTATGGAGAGATGTTAGTGGATCACTAACAGCATTGTCAGCTTTCTACCTTTTAAAAACTCTCCCATTTCTTCCCAGCAGCTCGCATTATTCCTGGCACTTTTAGAGCTTTTTTCAAAAGCAGGATCCAAGTCAGATCATTACATACCACTGGATATCTTTGCATGCATAATTTGTCAGGCCAAATTCTAAATCTCTGCGGTTCAAAAAGTCAGTGGTTGTCAGAAACACCCAGCTGTTTCTCTTTCGCTTCTTGCACCAAATAACCTGAGGAATTAGATGTGCTGGTCTTTATTTTGCACACCAATCATCCAGACCCTCAGACCAGCTGAGACTCCCTGCACTAAAAGTGTGACAATTCTGCTTTTGAATAGCCCTGCGGGTCAGTGTCTGCTTGGTTTCGTCAATCCGATAAACTGAAAATAACAGGCACTTGTGGTAAAAAAAAAAAAGAAAAGGTATCAAAATAAAGAAAAATACCACAAAAAAAACCCCAGAAAAAAAACATCAGCCAGCATCACCTGCTTGCTTTAGTTCTTGGCTTATAACACTTTAACGGAGACCTTAAAAACTTGAATGTTAATATATATTATTTATCAAGCATTTAAATAAAAAAATAAAAAATAAATGGATGGACACTTTATTGAAGAGGTCATGCTGTGACCTCTTAGATTAATTAAAAGCAAACCTTATCTACAGTGCTGTAATAAAGTGGAGTAGATTGCATATGTTTACATCTTGGATATATTTTATGAAGGCACCAATCGACCAATTGTTTTAAAACCTGACGATTTTTGTTCTAAACACAGTTTTTTTTTGTTTGGCCGATCTCTGTCCGGATTTGTATACATACTGCACTTGAACAACTTTATACTACAATGTCTATAAAAAATGTTAACAGAGATCATAGAAAATAAAGGTGGATAATTTGTGTGCAAAGACCAGCAGATCTAACTCTAAATCTAAATTTAGTGAAAGAAGCGAATGAGAAATTGTTCATTTGTTAATAAAAACTATAACATTCATTTGTTTCATACTTCTTCGATTTCCTAATATTTTCAACATTAAACACTACAGACCATATTTATTTGTTTGGCCAGTTTTCATTACATCTCATTTAGGTTATCACTTGGGGTTTATATTTCAAAGTCTAAAGTTTCAATGAACATTTATACTTAATGCACATGGGCTTCTTTCAGTATAACTGTGCATCTGTTACTTTCATTTAATGTGTGTGTTATAGTAAGTTAGTCGGTTGTTTGAAAAAATGGCACACATACTGTTCACGATGTGGTAAATATTGGAAGATCCTAAATACTGTTGTATGTGGGTTTTAGTAAGGCAATTATGAGTGGAACATACTGTCATAATAAAAGTTAAGACTATATTTCCTCCATAGATTATCTGTGTATAATGCTTATTAAATACAACCAGATCAGCTGCTGATCTTTTGCATCCCTATAACTCTTGAAGTTTAAGATCTTGTAGTCTATTGATAATTTCTTATTCGAGGCTGAATGCATAGGGAAGAGAGCCTTGTTCATTTGCTATCCTTAGCTTTTAGAAAATAATGATCTGTTGATTTTCATATTTGTTTTCATTTGTCTGCCCATGCTATATTGAGCAGCCTAATGTTATCTCTGTTTCTGAATTTCTTATTGATATTATTTTCTCTTCATGTACCACACTTTGGTCAGCCCCTCAACTGTTTTGAAAGTGCTTTTAAAAAAAAAAAAAACTTATGCTAAACTACAATGGGAACACTGTTACTCATGCAGTTCTACACACGCCACCTGCTGGAAGAGAACAGAATTGCATTTTTAACAAGCACGTCTACTATTTTAGGTTTGTGCCAGTATGTTTCAGCCAATTTGCTAGTAAAGAAAATCAGAATCAGCAATGGAAAATCATGATCAATGCATCTCAAATTTTTGTTAAGTTGTCAGTGTAAAGTAACAAACATAGACCTAAAGTCTAATGTGAATGTAAACATGTTTCCATCCATATTTTAATGCACATTTTCAAAATGTATGCACATGTTGGTGTTTTCAGTAAGCATTTTTTATGCAATATTCCAAAATGTGCATTAAAAAATATATGGGCACAACTGCACAATAAACTTTTTATTTGATAAGAAAAAATGTTCATAAACTTTGATGAAAATGCATTTACCAAATGAAGTCCAGTGTGCGCATCAAAAAAAGTCATGTGATTTTGTTTTAACAGATCATGTTATAACAGAAAAATGGGTGCCATGAGACAGCATTAATGGACAAACCAGTTGACCGACCATATTGCACAATATCTGAAATATATTGTTTTGGTCATTCTGAAATCCCTTAATCAAAGTCTGTCATGAAAATGGTTTAGAATTATTACCTCCCAGAACTGTCATGAGTGGTTGCGCTCCGAAAAAACGGTCTCACACCTCAAAAAGCCTCCATGCGTACATTGCATTTTTTTTAGGTGAATGTAATTTATTATATAAGAAAAAAGGCCCTAAGTGGCCTCAGCCATGAATGGAGATGTCTTAATTATTGTCTCTTAAATTTGCCTATCGTTCTCCAGCTCCTGAGGGAATGCAGCCATGTGTTTGACACTTGGGCTGGCTGAGAAACAGCTGTTAGCTTGTTAACCCAGTCTATAGTCAGGTCTCATCTGCAATATCATGTCTCTCATGTTTAAATGATGAGCCTTTCAACATGAGAAGTTTAGATTTTATCTGAACTCCTTGTTGTTTGGTATTGGTCATGCAAGATAGTTGTTGATGGATGGAAAGATCATTTAGAGATTGTTTGTTTGCACAGTTGCTCAAACTGCTACAGGTGGGTGAGGTCTAAATATATTTCTCCAAAATAAAGAGTTTTGGATTATTAGTTATAAGCATGTCTGACAACAGTGACTGTTCATTGATTATGGAAGAATTTTTTACATTCATTTTTATTCCATAAAGGCATATCTGATTGAGTTTGAATTCATTGAACCAAAACAACCAGTAACAAAATAAATCTTTACAACTGAGTTAAAGGAGATCTGAAAATAAGTAAAAAGGTACAAAACTGTTACAGTTATATCTTTATAAAATGAACTTCTCAGGCATAAAGAACTGGAAATTATCATTCAATTCAATTATTCAATCTAAACATATTTGAAAACTATATGGCTAAAATCATTAGTTGTAAATATAAACGCCATGTGTTTGAAGTTTATTTCAGAGAATTTAAACATGCACAGCTGAAAAAGGTAAATGGGAAAGACAATGTAAGTGTTCACTGCGTTGCTGTATGTTATACATTTTATGTAGTTTAACAGAAAATCTTAAAAATAGTTAAATATGTATATTAACTAAATAAGTTTTAAAGATCAGACATCTCATTTTTTGCATTTGCATGCATTAAATTAAAAAATAATTGACACCAAAAGCATATTAAATGGAAGTAAAGTGCCTGATTTAATGTGCTGCTTTAAATAACTTTTGTTATATATAAAATGTGGGTTAAATATTGCTCCGTATATGTAAAAATTAAACAACGTACTTTTTCTAACCTGTATCTGTAACATCAACACAGTTTACACAGGATTTATACAGGAATCAGAGAGTGAAGTTCAATACTTCTTAAGACTCTTTCCATACATTTTAAGACCTCATAACCACTTTAGGCTTCAATCAGTAACATTTTAACTTACAGTATATTTACTAAATACTGATTTTAAGAAACTAATTAGTAAACAAAGCATTGTGAAGAATATTTTGAAGAATGACATCGACTTCCATAGTCAATGGGTGTCAATGGGTGTCAGCTACCAGAATTCTTCAAAATATCTTGTTTTGTGTTCAACAGAAGAAAGAAACTCAAATAGACAGAATTTAAATTTTTGGACGAACTATGCCTTTAAATGGAAGGAAATTTGATTATTTGGTTATCAGTGTTTTATAAAAGCAGTTACTGCATGATAGTTACTGATTTTCTGTGATTCCCCAGTAACAACAATTGTCTGAGTGGTTGGTTTTTTCTCATGGTTATAGTGTTTTTTTATTTTTTATTAAATATCCAACAGAAGCTTTAGCACTCTTAGATCTCTCGTTAGGTCTGTTTTAAAAGGTTTACATTGCAATAAATCATGAAAATGAATGAGAGCATTTATGAACCCTCCTGTGGTGCTCTAGCCATCAAAAAGATATCGTAAAACATACTGCACGCTCCCCATTACAACCCAGTGACACATCTGCTCAACAGCGCTTTTGGTTTCCTTTCTTGTTTTTTCACATAATTCAGAAAACAAAGCCCTGAGGTGCAGGCTTGTTATTGTCAGCTGGTTGCTGCTATAATGAGGACAGTAGAAGTTAGCAGGAGGCACAGCGATGAGGATGTGTGGTCATGCATTTAATGAGAGCCATCCCAGTGCCTCCACCCTGCTGAGAAGAGCCTAGCTTACACAAACCAACAAAGTCAAGGCTAGCATTAGCCGCTTGGCTTATTAGAACAGACAGTTAGGATCAATGGCAAACATTTGTCAGAGCCGCCTAACTGGGATGTGACTTTATACACCTCGGGTAATTGAAGCCACAATTCATTTGACCTAGGCAGTGTCAAGCCTTATTGCCACCTGGTATTAAAATGTGTTTTCAGTGATCAGATCACAAAGCGTCACCTGAGATACATGACCCTTTCCATCTGCTATTAACATGCTTTACAATGTGTCTTTTGTAATCACTTGTGTGTAGAGCTGTTCAATTACAAAAGTTTTGGGATCAATTCTGATGGACTTGATTCCAAGAATCAATTCCTCACTGTTGTTGCAAATCTTTTATTCAATGAAGCCTTTCAGCACTATTCAAGAGAAAAATAAAGTAGAATTTTATTCAAAAGAAAAATAATATAAAACCCTTCACCTCATGCATCTGTTTTCAGTAATACTTTATTTTAAGGTGTACTTTTTACACATTTCATGTACATACTATAGTACAATTAATTATGCATAATTTCATGCAAACAACCATGAACCTAATCCACATTCTAACCCTAACCATATGGTAGGTACATGTAATTAATTAATAATAATCAGAATTTAATAGTTACTCTGTAACAAGGACACCTTAAAATAAAGTGTAACCTTGCTATCATTTTATGTATTGAGATTGCAGCTCAAAACCTTCTGTTGTGGACTATAATTCTGTTTCACCACTTAATGCTAAAGCATGTCGTTTATCAGGCATGTTCAACAAATGTGTGCATTGGGCACAAGAATTAACCTAAAATTAAAAGGTAATAATCAGCAATGCATGTTTACAAATTTGGATATTGCAGTATGGCAAACCATAACCAGCTGTTAAAAATGATGCAATGGTGTATTAATGAATGGATATGGTTGTTTGAACCAGTTCACTGAAGCGAACTGTTTGTGGAAAGCAAGTGATTTTTGAGCAATATTTGCAAGAGAGATTCAAATGAATAATTAGTTAATAATAATTTTAAACTGAAAAAGGAGTCGATAGCTATTATGAAATTGTATATTTATTTCACATGACTTTTCAGGGCTCAATATTAAGGATTTACCTCATTTTTCTCTGGCCACACCATAAATAAATAAACAAATTATTTGTAAGCTACAAATTTTAACTAATTAAAAAAATTAAAAACAAGCTAAATATAGCTGTATACATGCACTTTTTATTCAACAAAACCTTTATTTTTTTATTTTTTTTATTACATTTTAAAAATAACTATTGACAAACTATGCACAGTAGTCTGTCCAGGCTAAAGGTCCCAGATCACCAGTTAACTATACATAAATGGGAAGTTAATCTTCTATTAAATCAATGTTATTGTAAAGGATGATAATTAAACCATAAATAAAAAATAACTGTACGCAAAAGAAAGTGGGTGAAAAACATTCCGTGTGTGATAATGGTAAAAAGCAAAAGCGGCAACTGCTGCTGCTTTCAAAAGCTCCAGATTCTTTAAAAAAAATGTATTTTTGTAAGCAGCAGGACTGTGAGTGCACAAGCATCATTTTTTTTTTGCCCAGTCTATTTCAAAGAGAACTGATTGCACAGGTTGCGTTTGCAGGCACGTTTGCTTTGCGCAAGGAAACAGGAGTGCGCAAGCTTTATAAACACTCGTGCGCATCACATCAGCGATGCACGCGATACTAAAGCCCTCGTCAGTAAGTGAAGAAAGCCTGCATCTCACCGTGCACGTGATCGTCCTCTCATTCTGTATTCACCTGCTTTCTTTTGTTCGTGTGAACAGTTATTTTGTCAGTCGTGCTGCTTCTATGAACTATTCTTCTACTATGAACTACTTCTCGATGAACTACAATTTAAAAATTAGTAGGAGCGGCTCTCTAACCTGCCACAGCTGAAATCTACCCGCATTTGGCAGGCTGGCGGGTGTTAATGTCAAGCCCTGCCCTACAGTATACCAGAACTCCTCATTAGGACTCGGCCAGAGAAAGCGACATAAAGATGAGAAGGGAATAAGATGAGGAAGGGTAGAGAGGAAAAAAAAAATCTTGGTCCTGTCTCCCAAACACTCTTCTGCTCTAGTCCTAAACCAGCTGAGAAACCCTCAGTCATTGTGCCTGGTGCTGGATGCCACTCGGCGGATGGCCTTTTACTCCCACATCACCTTATGGCTGGGACTAATTCTCTAGTAATGGGTGGCCAACAGAGAGCCTCCTGTTCCACTCGAATTCCAAAGTAACAGACTACTCAAACCTTAAGCTCACTAGCAGCACTCACTGGAATTTTCTCCACAGCATATCCCTACATCTGTCTGGTTTTCAACAATAAGAGTTTGTAACAAAGTCCACAGTAGACTGAAGGAAGAGTCACTGGCGATCAATAAACACAAACTTCAATGCCAAATTTAACACAAAATCAAAGTGTCAGCCCCTAAAGGATGACAAATCTTGAATCTCTTTTTCCATTAATGCTTCTCATTGTATCCTTCTGGAGCTCCTCTATAAAAGTACAAAAGCTGTCACTGGTACAGTACCCTTTAAAAAGGTACATTTATGTAACGACTTACTGTAGAAGTTGTGACCATTGCTTTCTATGGAGGGTCCTATTGGGCTATTGGATTCCATCCAAAGTATCTTAATTTGTGTTCCAAAGATGAACAAAGGTCTTGGGGGTTTGGAACAACATGAGGGCAAGTAATTAATAACAGAATTAACATTTTTGAGTGAACTATCCCTTTAATGACAAAATAAACAAAACAAAACAAAATGGCTAACGAAACAATGACATATAGCAGGACTTGTCTTCTCTCCTCTTCCATTGCCATTTCTCTCCCTTTTATCCTGCCGGAGCTCCCCTGTGGGACAAAAAAGCAGTGTGGCATACAGGTGATGCTCATTACCACTCCTGGGGCTGGAAGCAATGAAACCCACTCACCACAGTCACATTCTATGTCACTATCGCAGAAGCAGGCGGTGCGCTATATAAGTATTACTGAATGGGCAAATCTATGTTATGCTCAAGCAAGAAAACAAATGAAAAATAACATGTATGGCAACTATGATTTTGATAACAATGCATAAGTTTGATGCCATTTTTGAATATTTTAATTATGGTACTGTTTAATAAAACCATCCAATACATGTTATAACATACTGACACATACCATAATACCATTTTAGTTATTCATTCATTCAATTTCCTTCGGCTTAGTCGCCAGGGGTCGCCACAGAGGAATGAAACGCCAACTATTCCGGCATATGTTTTACGCAGCGGATGCCCTTCCAGCTGCAACCCAGTACTAGGAAACACCCATACACTCTCACATTCACACACACTCATACACTACGGACAATTTTAGTTTATCCAATTCACCTATAGCACATGTCTTTGGACTGTGGGGGAAACTGGAGCACCCGGAGGAAACCCACGCGCACACGGGGAGAACATGCCAACTTCACACAGAAATGCCAACTGGCCCAGCCAAGACCCGAACCAGCAACCTTCCTGCTGTGAGGCAACAGTGCTATCTACTGAGCCACCATTTTAGTTATATTACAACAATAAGAAGAACTAAAAAAGTAAAGAAAAGATAAGATAAATAAAGTCAACACCGTATGATTAATCAGGCTGCAGTATCAAGATATAAGAGAAGAGAAGAGCAAATATTTTCAAAGTTATCCAATTTATTTACCAGCAGGAATCGATTTTTTTCCCCAGATGTATTACTTTAATCGTGTCTTCCAACCAAAGTTTACAAGTTTCTGTTGATCAAGATTAAGATTAAGATGATTTTCTTTGCCACAACAAGTCCGTAGGTGTCACGGTTCCAGGAAGAGAGAGAGAGAGAGAGATGAAGGTAAATGGGATATTTATTTAAACTAATGATAAACAATAAGAAGGTTCAGATCAAACATCATCATTACCAAAAATAACAAACATAAACAAAACATGTATAAACTTAGCTTCGGATATAACAATGATTAAGGATGAAGGCAGGTTTGAGGAAGGGAACTGAGTCCAGTATCTAGCGAGTAGATCTGACCATGAAGAGAGTGAGTCCTTGGTTTATATGGAGGTGAATGAAGATTGAAAACAGGTGCAGGTGGTGAACAGGAAACGGCGGGAAAACTGAACAAAAGGATCACATGATGAAAACACTTAACAGAACCCTGACAGTAGGACAGCAGTTGTTGTGCAGATTTTTTAGGAGACATATTTTTTTTAGAAATTCTAAATATTACAAGACAAAACTCAGGCTCAAATTTACTGCACAGAATATCTGACGAAGTTTTGAATATTTAAGTCCAGAATGAGATTATTTAGGACAAAGAAAGAAACTATGCAAGGGAGTGGCAAGATTAGTCTGACATTTGTCACAATATGGGAAGACATCTGAAAAAAGTCTATGCAACTTTGTTTTAGTATAGTGAATCTCTTGTTTTTGGTGTGCTTTCTTCAGCCTGATCTCACGAGCAAACGTAACTATTTTATGTTTTGTCAGTTTGGTGGCTAATTCAAACGAATTTGTACGAAAATGTCATTGGGGATAAGCAAATCATACTAAATTGTATGAATAAGATCCTACGAATTCATATGAATTAGCCACTAAATCAAAAAGTTAGGAATTGCTGTGAGATAGCATTGGCTTTCTCACAATATGTCCCATATCACATGTTTGGACAGAGTATGTAGATTATTATTTGTGGCTTTTCAACTACATAAAGACATGCACTTGACTACACAAGCATGTACGTTATGAAAGCAAACCAATCAGATGCATTTTCCACTAAGATTTTAGACCCCTTACACCTACAGTATATTTACTGTTGTCAGTGTGGTCAGTTTTAAGGCACATGTGGTCAGTTTTAAGGAAAGGCATCTTGATATTGAGTGTAAACAGGACCTCAGGTACTAAAGTAGTCACCTGGTGGTGCTTCAGTGGGCTGAAATGAACTATACGAACAGGCGAGGGAATGACTCAAGGCTGACTGAGCACCAATTGATGGGAGCAAGAGAGTGTCCCAGGTCAATTAGCACCTTGCTGCTCTATTTTGAAGTGAAAATTTACTCCAGTGAATGAGAGCACAGCTGCAACTGGAATATCAATGGATCAGACACAAGGTCTGCTTGGCTCAGTGCACACAGCTTTGGTAGTAGTGTTTGCATTGTGGTTCAATCAGTTATTCTGAGCTCATAAAGGAACAGTGCAACCTGAAAAGTCGTTGTTTATTCATTGTCATGTTGTTCAAAACCTTTCTGATGTTGAACACAACTGGAAAAGTTAGCTTCACACTGCTGATTTCTGTACACTGAAGATGAATGTGAGATGAAGTAGTTTTTTATACTACTGGCATGCTGAATGCTTGATTCTGATTGACTTAGTTATTTAAAATAACTTTACAACCAACAATAACCAAAGAAATCACAATCGAAACAGAGCGAAATGCTTTGGATGAGTTTAGTAAGAAACTATTTCTACACACAACAGCAGTTTATGCACAAATATCTGACAAATCTCTTGACATACAACATCTGAACAATGTGTAACCGTAGTATAAGTGGAATAATTGACTCAAATCTGTTAAATTATTAGAAAATGAAGCACATCAACTTCATGTCGTGACCTCTGGTGGACATTATTTGACAGCCCATTGTCAATTATTACAAAATGTCTTGAGCCTCACATAACATTAGTATGGGTTAGAAACAAATCGAGTTTTCATTATTGTGTAAACTATTACCTTAAAATACAATGATTTATCTTTTTGACTTTTGGATACCCAAATGTAACCCTGGACCACATAACCAGACTTATGTTGCACAGGTATATTGTTAGCAATAGGCAAAAATACATTGTATGGGTCAAAATTATTGATTTTTCATTCATTCAATAAATTCATTTTCTTTTCGGCTTAGTCCCTTTATTAATCTGGGGTCGCCACAGCGGGATGAACTGCCAACTTATCCAGTCACACTCATTCACACACATACACTTCGGACAATTTTAGCTTACCCAATTCACCTATACCGCATGTCTTTGGACTTGTGGGGGAAACCGGAGCACCCGGAGGAAACCCACGCGAACACGGGGAGAACATGCAAACTCCACACAGAAATGCCAACTGACCCAGCCGAGGCTCGAACCAGCGACCTTCTTGCTGTGAGGCGAACGTGCTACCCACTGCGCCACCGCGTCACCCCTATTGATTTTTCTTTTATACCAAAAATCATTAGAATATTAAGTAAAGACCATGTTCCATGAAGCTATCTTGTCAAATTTCTACTGTAAATATATCAAAACCCAATTTTTGATTAGTAATGTGCATAACATTTTTTTTATGAACCCTCAGAATCGAGGATTTCAAATAGTTGTATCTTGGCCAAATATTGTCATAGCAGTCCAAGTTTGTTTGTATAGTGCTTTTCACAATTATTAGGTGCACATTATTGCATTGTAATCAATATAAGAAAAGTCAAGGTTATTAGTTACTATAACTTTATTAGTTATTAATAACTTGAATTAGTTAACTAATAACTTTAACAGTTAAAGTGATTATATAAAAACATAGTTAACATGCAGTTATATAGTATTTAGGTGATGTCTGTGTATGTACATGTTCAATGAGGTGTATTGTGTATTAAGTGTACATGTGTTGTCCAAACCACATATCAATGGAAAGTTATTTATTCAGCTTTCAGTTGATGTGTAAATCTCAATTTCTAAAAGCCTGACATTTATGACTGGTTTTGTGGTCCAGGGTCACAACTGTCTTTGTCCTACAGGCATCTTAGCTGCTACAAATGGTTTAAAGTGGTTTACAGTGGCTTTTATGGAGATGTACTGTTTGGGGTCAGATAATCTCTCTGCTTGATAATGGATTGAAGTAGTCTGGGTGAGAATTATTCCTCCGGTGCCTTTTCACTGCTCATATGGCTGGACATTCGTCTGCTACACAACAATCAATACAGACCTTTATCCACCCACCCGAAATCATTCAGACGCTACTGTGGGACATATCAGGCTTTGAGAAATGAAAGTAGAGCTCCATAATCTTGTTCCTGTAGCTCTGATGAGAATTGTTTGGGCTCTGACATTGCTTAGTTTGATAATCAATGGCAAGCTCAGTTTTTCTGTCAATGCTGGGATGAAGCAGGCGGCTTGTGAAACTACCTCTCTCATATATTATCCAACTTCTCTTATTTTCTTGCAGAGCCGAAAGCATGCAAACAAAGTTCGTCTGTATTACATGTTACACCCAGTGGACGGTGGATGTCCTGCAAAGAAGCTTCGAACAGACAATGTAAGTGGGAAACTATGCCAAATATGCCTTTTTTTATATACTTCTCATATTTAATTTTTTTTAGGGAAGAAAGAAGGAAAAAAATATATATAATAACATTGGAACTTAAATGAACATTTGAATGGTCACATACAGTTGAAGTAAGAATGATTAGCCCTCCTTAATGATTAGCCCCTGTATATTTTTCCCCAATTTCTGTTTAAATGAAAGAAGATTTTTTTCAACACATTTCTAAACATAATAGTTTTAAAAACTGATTTCTTCAATCTTTGCCATGATGACAGTACATAATATTTGACAATATATTTTTCAAGATACTAGTACTCAGCTTAAAGTGCAATTTAAAGGCTTAACTAGGTTAATTAGGTTAAATAGGCAAGTTATGATAATTAGGCAAGTCATTGTGAAACAATGGTTTGTTCTGTAGACAATTGAAAAAGATATTGCTTAAGGGGGCTAATAATATTGACCCTTAAATGGTTTAAAAAAAAAAAAAACTGCATTTATTCTTGAATAAGACTTTCTCCAGAAGAAAAAATATTATAGGAAATACTGTGAAAAATGTCTTGCTCTGTTAAAGATCGTTTGGGAAATATTTAAAAAATAAAATAAAATTCACTGGAGGGCTAATAATTCTGACTTCAACTGTATATCCTTACAAGTCACATTAACAAATACATATAAAGATCAGTTTACACAATGTAAATGCATAAGCACAATCCCAATATATTCTCAAAATGTTTTTAATGAAAAAGTCATCCTCTTCATATTTTGAACATTAGATACAATATCCAACCATTCCGATTTTGTAGGGGGTTCGAGTTGTAGCCACTTACGAGTTACAGTTTTGTAGCTGGTTGATAGAAGTATTTTTTAACAAATCTGCCTTTTAATGTTGCAATCATAGATCGTTTGTTGCTGGTTAAGTGATATGTGCTTATGATTACAAAAAAATGACTAGTGTTGATTTGAAGGCTATTTCCTTGTTAAAAATTGAAGCTGGCAGTTTCATTACTCTGTTGAGTAAGCCAGATGTAGCTACCCCAGGAAAACGGTTTTATGTCCACCACATATTGATTGACATGGATGACCTGCTCGTCTGAGCTTATTACTTCTGTCCAGGCCCTCATCTCCCACATTTCAGGCCATCGGTGGGATGTAGTGATGTGGATCTTAAGAAGGAGACAATATGTTTTGTAGCAGCTTTCAAATGACAAGCGGTCACTTCATGTTACGCGGGTCTTGTGAATGTCTGTCAACTGGACTTAAGTTAAGGTCTGGTAGTTGTATGACTATAGTGTAAACATTGCACACTTTAAATGGACATATTTGGCACATATTTGGTATGTTTTTGCAAAAGAGAATCCTAAAAATCATAAAAAATGCACAAATCTGTGACAGGCTCACATGGTTAAAGTTCATTATGGTATTTTACATTTGTTCCATTTTGAAGTTTTCTCTGGCCACATACAGGATGAAGATGGTCACTTTCACTGTAATGAAAATGTAAATATTGTTTATATTTTATTGAACTATTTATATAACAAATTAAATTCATACAACCAAAAATTTAATATGTAATACTTTATGTAAATAAGGAAAATATAAATAATGATAATTGAGTAAACTGATGAGTACTTGAGTGTAATATAATACAATATAATATATGTATTTTGTGTTATTTAATGTATTTGTTTAATGTAATATGATGTAATCTGTTTATATAATTTAATATACAAAAAAGATCAGTCAGACAATTTTAGTCAGATAATTTTAAATAATTTCATACTGTTTATATGAGAATTATGAAACTGTTTAGTATATTATTCATTCATTTTTCTTCGGCTTAGTCCCTTTATTCATCAGGGGTCGCTGCAGCGGAATGAACCGCCAACTTATCCAGCATATGTTTTACACAGCGGATGCCCTTCCAGCTGCAACCCAGTACTGGGAAACATCCACACACACTCATACACTACGGACAATTTAGCCTACCCAATTCACCTATAGCACATGTCTTTGGACTGTGGGGGGAAACCGGAGCACCTGGAGGAAACACACGCCAACACGGGGGAGAACATGCAAACTCCACACAGAAACGCCAACTGACCCAGCCGGGGCTTGAACAAGCGACCTTCTTGCTGTGAGGCGACAGTGCTAACCACTGAGCCACCGTGTCACCCTCAGTATATTATTTAATATAATATTATTTCTTGCATCCAGTTTAAATGCATTTTTAAAATAAAAAACTATTGATATATTATATAGAAAAAAAATGTATCTCATCTAAACATTATTTAAGTGATGTATTATGATAAATGTATAATATCATGAAGTACTCAGTACAAAGCATAATATATCTAAATTATCTAAACAGTATTTAAGCCTGTCAAATATAATAAATGACTGAAAATTTTTACATGATTGACATACAATCGATTTATGAATAAAAATTTGACAACCGTCATTAATCAAAGCACAGTTCATAAACTTGAACATTATTTTAAAGAAACATTAAATATCAAAAGTATTTTAGTCCAAGAATTGAATATTCCAAGCACTTTGAGGGAATGTCGTAAGCTGTTCTGCAGGGAACCGGAGGTGTTGTGGGGTGCAGATGGCAATACAGTGTTGTTTATATAATCTCTGTTTGCAGCTGGGTTTCCCTTAGTTCTTTCACATGTCTATGTATTTTGATGGATCCTGTGCCACTGTGTGCGTTTGTCTGAAGCCCAAATCTCAAACTTTTTTCTTTTTTTTAATAAAAGTGTTGACTTTTTTGCAATATAAACAGCTTTCAAACTTGATTACAACAAAAAGACTATTTTAATTCAGACAACAAAAAAAAAAACTACTAAACTAACCTGACACAGACAAGCATATAAAGCTTCTAAGACATTTTAGTCTTCGGTTTCTACAGTTTATTTCACTCTAACTTGCAATGTAAACTTGTGTCAGTTTAAGACTCCAGGTTTGTTAAATCTTGGCTAAATTAAAAATTCCTCTGAAATGAAGAGAGATGCTTCTCTCCTGTGTTGATTGTTTCCACCCAAGGTCAATGTCTACACACACATTCATGCTTTGGCTGGTGAGGTCTGTCTCTTGGGAGAGTAAATAAAGACATTATGGTGTGTCAGGAGAGGAATAACAAGAAGCACGAGTGCACACAGATCGATGAACCACGGTATTTCTCATGTGGAGGAAACACAAACAGATGGTTTTCAGAACAATTAAAGGGGATATATTACTTGCCTTTTCATAACAGGTCACATAAAGCTCTGGCATCCACAAAATGTGTCTATGCTATTTTTCAATCTGTCCCATCTGTAAAAATAACATTTGCTCTTTGTTCAAGCAACTTATTTAAAATAAGCTGAAACAACCCAATTCTTGAGGTTATTTGGGGACAGCTTAATTTTTTTTAATGTTCAGCAGTTTAATGTTCATTCTACTTACATTTTTAAAAACAAATAATATTATTTAAACTTAAGTAAACGAGTGTGTGGAACCAAGCATCTTTAATTGAAAACGATAGGTAAAAAATTAGTTGGAACAACATGAAGGATTTAAGTTAACTTATTAGTTTTTACAAATTTAAGCAGATTGAACATACTGTACAACAATTAAGTTGTCCACCTATTGTTTTTAAGGTTTTTCTTTTTAAATCGGCAAGATAGAAGCAAATTTTTGCCTTAAAGTATAAATGAATTCAAAACTAACCATATGATTTTGTTAGCTCACATTGCTAGTTTTGTGGTGAACAATTCATCTGTGCATGTCATTAAGAAAAAAATTGTTTGCCCTTGTAATATTTAATCAAAATCTGAAATTGCATTTAGTTTTTTCTTTCAGTTAAATTGTCAGATTACATATGTCTTAGGTATTCTATTCTTTCAACTGTCAGTTTTGACAACAAAAACCCATTTCCCGATCTTTATGAATGAAATGCCTACTTTACTACATCCAGTCAGCTCGCGGTAGAAAAAAAACAACAAGCCAGGCCCACTGTTTTCTCATTTAATATTCCGTCTAGGAACTGCATCACAATCCAAAAAAAATAAATAAATGATCGCAGGGTCTCATTATATTTCTTTGCTATGCTACATTGAGAATAGAAAAAAGTAGATTTCTTGCTAAAAAAAAATGGCAGATTATAGATTGTATTATGGTGGTAATTTTTTTCGGGTCCTTTTTGAACTGTTGTTGTATAGCAAAATCTGATTCTTTTGTGTTGACAGAGTAAAAATGAGAATTATTTTTTAAAGACTATAAAGGCTAAATAGTTAACCTGCTATTACGTGTAGCTCTGCATGTTTATTGCATGCCATTAACTTTGCAGTGGCACTCAGGATATTGACCATTGATTTATTCATCAATCTGAAGAGCTGATGTATATGTAAGCGGTGAATGAAGCAAAAGCTCAGCGCTAATGCTGAAGAGTAGCTAACTAAACCTAGCACAACATTAGTTGTTTCCAGTAACAAGATACATCTCTTAACAAATAGCAGTAACACAATTCCAGTAATTAAATGTTATTATCTAACTCATCGTGTTCCTCCTGTTCATTCAAGTGAGACGGTCCATTGGGATGTTATTAAAATAAATACAGAATGAAGTCACTGTAAAGTTTTCTGTACTACATTTTCAACAAGTATAATTGTGTATTTTTGCAATTATTTACATATATTATTTTATACACAAGTTTTGAGAATATATAAGCTTTATATTCTATTTAGTGTAAACAATTTAACTATTCATATATACTGTACATGCACAAGGTTAAAGATATACGATGTAATTTTTTATCAATTTTTTGTTTCATATACTTTCAGCTTATATCTAAAATTAATAAAATGTATATAGCATAAAAGTATAATGGGTTACATTTTTTCTTTTACGTACATTAGCAGGTGTCAACCCCGAACAACCCCTCCCCCCCAAAGAAAAAATACTACAACAAAAAACTTCATAATCAATCAAAAATAATTTCATGACATTTAAAGGCTCACATTAATTAAAGGAGTCAATAAAAGGATCACATTGCTGCCCCAAAATACAAATGTATTTATTTATAAACAACAAAATCTTAAGTACAAAGCACTTGAAAAGTGATTCGAAAAATTAAAAAGCCTTTATTAACATGGCTATTGTATAAAACAGAGTATTTGTTACCCTAATGAAGGCCAGTGTTGCCGAAACACGTGGTGCTGTTTTATAGAATAGCCATGTTAATAAAAGCTTTTTAAAAAATTTTCACTTACTTTTCGAGTAACTTGGACTTACGATTTCATTGTTTATTTTTTTAAATCCCTTACCCAAAGAGCACCGACACATTAACTACCACTTTTGGTTTGATTTGGATTTCATTATTTATACTTTATTCCTACTATTTTAACCTTCTGGATGTTTTTTTTTTTTTATAATTTAAAATATAATAAAGTTTTTATAAAGTACTCATTTTTATATGCATGGGTCAGAGTAATTGGTTAAATTTTATATTAATATAGTTACAGTAAATGACAATTATTTCACCAATATTTTCATACATTTTTATAAACAAAATTTATTTGAGATTTTAATTGCATTTAACATGCTTTATATGTATATAAAATCACTTTTGTAAATATAATTTGATGTAAAAATAAAACAAAAGCTTTCCGTTTGAGTGTTATTATCGTTTAGTGTTGCCAACTACTCGTTCAAAGAGTATTTTGGCTGCACTTCAAACAACAATTAGCTTTTAGCTTGGCAAGCTAAAGTTTAAAAGTAACTTTCTTTAACAAATTCAGTCAATATGAGAAACTCTGCGCGGTTGCGTCAGCGCAAGGAGCAGAATATACGCTCCACTGTTTTTAGAAGTTTGTAATTTACTTCTGAACAGTGCGACCCACATCTGCCAGTTTGACAGCCAAATTTCATATCTTCCTCTTAACACATGTGCTTCATAAATAATCCTGTTCTCCTGCATTATGAGCTGAAGATGATAAATGGTAGCGGTTAGAGGATATCAGAGTGTGTGTCTGTCTCTGTGTGTTGCTCCAGGGCAGTGCGGATGGAGACGTGGACAAGAACAAGTGCTGCACGCTTTGCAATATGTCTTTCACTTCAGCGGTGGTGGCCCAGTCACATTACCAGGGAAAGATCCATGCCAAGAGACTCAGGCTCCTGCTGGGGGAACCAGCTGCCATCATGTCGAAAGGTAACATCACATCCACACAGATTATATGAAGGCAGGGCTGGCAGATGCAAATGATCATTTTTTCAATCCAGTTATGGATTTACTGTAGTACATATGAAGTATATATGAGCATAATTACAGTATATAACATAATTATAGTTATGTGTATACACAGTAATGGATATACAGTTTAAATAAAGGAGTAATAGTGTATAATTACAGTAATTGTTACGATTATACACAAAGTAATAAAGTATAATTAGAGTAATTGTTATGATATACAGTGTAAATGAAAAACTAATGGTGTATAATTACAGTAATTGTT
>CAIGQV010018202.1:17696672-17728500 GCA_903798115.1 Danio jaintianensis
TGTAAATAAAGGACTAATGGTGTATAATTACAGTAATTGTTATGGATTTACAGTGTAAATGAAGGAGTAATGGTGTATAATTACAGTAATTGTTATAGAACTGCATGCAGTAATGGAGTATTATTACAGCAAGTTTTGGATATACGGTACACAAATGAGTAATAGAGTATAATTACAGTAATTGTTATGATTATACACAGAGTAATGGAGTAGAATTACAGTAATGCTTATAGATATACAGTTTAAATAAAGGAGTAATGAAGTATAATTACAGTAATTGTTATAGAGATAAACGAAAGAGTAGTGTAGTATATTTACAGTAATTGTTATGAATATACATGGAGTATTGGAGTATAGTTACAGCAATTGGTATGAATATACATGGAGTATTGGAGTATAAATACAGTAATGGTTATTAAGCTATAGCATTTGTATTTTTCCTCTTTTATTGATTTTACAGGAGACAACCATTTCTCACATCTGGTTGTGAAATAGTAATTATACATCTTGAAGTGATTTGGCATATAGAATATCAAGATAATTATTGATGTCAACCGATATGTAATATTTTGGCCAATTTTTTCCCGTATGAAAGCCAGGCTGAAAGCCTTCAGAAAAGT
This sequence comes from Danio jaintianensis, assembly GCA_903798115.1. Taxonomy (NCBI): domain Eukaryota; kingdom Metazoa; phylum Chordata; class Actinopteri; order Cypriniformes; family Danionidae; genus Danio; species Danio jaintianensis. The sequence goes on from CAIGQV010018202.1 coordinate 17,697,293, forward strand.
GACCTGTTCAGCTACAGATGAGATATTATATGAGATATGACCACTGCTCAAAGTTAGGGGCTTTTTAAAAAAAATCCTTCATAGAGGACCATATGTACTTAACATGCCACGCAATGCATTACATCTTCAAAGAAGACCTTAGTAACAACACAGAAACAAAAGAATACACAAACAACTGCATAGAAACACAGTAAACCACTGGACTTGTGTAGTATTTATATCACAGTAAAACCATGCATATTCTCACTACTAGGGTGAATTGTTTTTATGGAATTTGTTATTTGTTATTATATGTTAAGGCGCTTATTTTGTGTTCAAGAGGAAAAAATATATATACTGATAAACCACTTGAGGGTTAGTAAATGTTCATTTCTGGGTGAACCATCCCTTTAATAACTAAAATGTTATTAGTTTTTTGAATAAGGGAATATAGTTCATGGCTACTTTCATAAGATTATACAAATCAATATGAATAATATACTACATTTGTGCCAGAACATCATGTTACAGTTAGTGCTACAGTAAATCTGAGGTAAATGTTTGTGATTTGTGGATTGGAAAGTCATCTAACTTTATTGTTTTCTTGTTTTTTCAAATCAGTGTTGTTGAGAATGTCAGTGCTGTTTCATCAGACATTGAACTTCTTTGAATCACAGAGACTTTTGTGGTTTCCTTTAAAGAAATCCACTGCTTAGTTAGTTCTCTAAGCTTTTCTTTATATATAACTAGTTTATAAATTGTTTCTACTTTTGGCATCTTATTATAACACACAAATTATATAGACACATTTCATAGAGAAATGAACCATAGATGATGATAATCTCCACAGACCAATGAAAGTTTGAAGCTTGAAGTCTCCAATCTAACTTAAGTTTGGTCTTATTTTGTTCAAAATGATGCACATCTAATGTCTTGAAGTAGAGTGTAGATTGTTTTCATGATGCATCATCATTGGCCATATTGAAGAGCAGAACATAAATAATGCCACTGAAGGGAAAGAAACGCATATACTTTGTGGATTGTTGCTGCGGAAATTGATCAATTTTTGGGCTGCACTAATTGGTCGGCCAGAAAACCACCCCCCCAAAAAATATTTAGAGTACTATTGAGTGACAAAATTATAACAAATCAACCAGAAAAGTGAAATAAGACCGTCTAAGGAACAAAAGGTGTTTGTGGTTGGCCAAACTAAACCTGGATTTCCAGGGCTAGAATCCTGACAACATTGATGGTTCTTATCATTTTCACTCAAGTGAGTGAAATATTAGGCTAAAATCTTAATTATTACTGCTCATAGGTATCATTTACAACCTGTTAAATTTAGTTAGTCAAAATATTGCACATTTTTCTGCTAACCAAGTCCTTCTTATATGATTTACCAGCTTCCACATATTTTTTCCATGGTTTCACTCATGGCTTGTTTTATGGTAAGAGCAGGGCCTTTAGCAGGAACAACACATCACTAACTCACTTAACGTGCATAATTACGCATGGTCAAGATACCCAAGGGTGCCAAATGACCCATAAAAGAAAAAAATGGAAAGAGCACAGAAAATCATCAACAGATAAATTAGAAGTGTATGACACATTTCAGGTTTGTGAAGCTACAGTAGCTTTTTTTAATTTAGATTTATGTTATGATGGTTGGCAGTCTTTTAACATCCCGATAGCATCAGTAATTAAGCAGTCAATCAATTATATGCATCTTCTGTGGAATGCTGAGGGCTATAAAATGTTCCAGTCCAGTAGTTGATATTTTGTCTATAACAGGATGTTCTACTTTTCTGTCAACCTACAGTATGTATTGATATACCTCCACAAACCCTGCTCACATAGGCTGTGATTACGCTAGTGCGTTTTTGTGCATTTAGTGTTTTAGAATGAAAATGCACCTTGTCCAGACCTGCGTTTTAAACTGCGTTCAGTAAAATGATCTCTGTCCAAACTATACAGCCTAAAACGCATGATATGTGACCTTTCACACACACTAGAAATGCACATTTTGCTGGGATTAACACTTGCAGTGTACTGACTGCATGATGGACATATGATCAGGGCTTGACGAATCATGGAACGATATGCAATAGATGGTGTTTCAGACCAATTATACTAGATTGTATCATTTCCAAACTAAAACAGGGTCTTTAGCATTTTTTGCAGGTCAAAGATGCCGGAGTTGTGTGGATGCCAGATGTAACCACAACAAAACATATGTGTTTTTAAACAAAAATGCACTACTATAAATGGCACCATAGTGAGACAGTAACAGTGGGATCTTACTCTTCATATTTAGAAGCCATAATTTATCTGCAGATAATTTCTATATTCGGCGTCACGGTGGCGCAGAGGGTAGCACGATCGCCTCACAGCAAGAAGGTCGCTGGTTCAAGCCCCGGCTGGGTCAGTTGGCATTTCTGTGTGGAGTTTGCATGTTCTCCCTGTGTTCGTGTGAGTTTCCTCCGGGTGCTCCGGTTTCCCCCACAGTCCAAAGACATGCGGTATAGGTGAATTGGGTAAGCTAAAATTGTCCGTAGTGTATGTGTGTGAATGGGAGTGTATGGTTGTTTCCCAGTTTGGGTTGCGCCTGGAAGGGCATCCGCTGCGTAAAACATATGCTGGATAAGTTGGCGGTTCATTCCGCTGTGGCGACCTCTGATTAATAAAGCGACTAAGCCGAAAAGAAAATGAATGAATGAATGAAAATTGGCCGTAGAGTATTAGTGTGAATGCAAGAGTGTATGGATGTTTCCCAGTGTTGGGTTGCTGCTGGAAGGGCATCCGTTGCGTAAAACATATGCTGGATAAGTTGGCGGTTCATTCCGCTGTGGCGACCCCTGATGAATAAAGGAAGCCGAAAAGAAAATTAATGAATGAATGAATTTCTATATTCAAAAAGTTAACCATTGTTCAGCCCATGCTGAAATTACTCTAGTTTCACAAATTATATGTAATATTTTATACACCATCTGATGCAACATCAGGTGAAATCCATTTACAAGTCTATATTTTGTTTGCTTTTTCTGCAAAACAAAAAGAAAAGGAAATTTTTTTGCTTGCTTTGTACTGTATACCCAACCAATTAGAAAGTTTAGCAACTCTCATCAATAAGCTGTATGATTTAATATGCCTTTATGTCCGCAGCACAAATGGTGCGGGACGTGTTACATGCTGACTTTTTAAAGTGCTTTTTCAAATAACAAGCATCACTAAGTAACACCATTAACAACTATTAGTAACCATAATAGGGTTCAAGAAACTATCCTTTTGTTGTTTGTTCAGCAGTCACAACTGGCACCATCATACAGGTCTTACACGGACAATAATAATAATAATAATAAGGTGTAAAAGATCAACAATAGATGAAATGGTCTGAGGAGCTGGAATACAAATGAGGATCATTTTATTAAATTACCCTTGAGGGCCATTGTCATTAACAAGTAATTGGCCAAAATGCTCCACTGCAGATTTACACAATTACTGTACAGCCTGCTTGAAGTATAGACACATTTCTACTTTTGGTCTCAGACTTTGCCATTGTAGTGTTTCATATTACACTCTGATTATGTGTTATAATGAAAACAACCCTACAATTCAAACAGTTGAATGAATTCAGTGAGACAGAAGAGCAAAAGGGGGAAAGACTGCTTCTTATTATCTGGTTATTTCGATAGCTTCTATAAATACATGTGTAGATCTGCCAGTGTCATCTATTCAGACATCATCTGTTTAAAAACAACCACAAGAGATTCTCCATTTGTATGGCAAGCCGTTTTAACATTTAATCATTATTTATTTTTATTTAGTTTATTTATTGCCGCATGCAGCAACTTATGGTTATTGCATGGCAAGATCAATATACATAAAAACACTACACGATAAGAACTTCATATTTCAATAAGAGATGCTAAACAAACAAATATAAATAAATAAAATTTACAAACAATGTATATTAAAATGAAAAATCTGCATGTACTGGAAGCTGCGACAGTTTTATTATTTTTTTCATATTGTGGCGTGGTTCTTAGAGAAACGAAATATTAATTGAGAAAACAGTGGGCGTGGCTTGTTTTGCTACTGTGAGCTGATTGGATGTAGTAAAGCAGGCATTACATTTAGAAAGATCAGGAAAAGGGTTTCAGAACAGTTATTACAACCCAACAGACACCTCCTCACCGTTTTTGTTTGTCAAGTATGTTAGCCATGCTCAATACCCCAGACAGACATAATCTGACAATTTAACTAAAAACAAACAGGAAGTGCATTTTCAGATTACAAGGGCAAACTTTTTTTTTCTTAATGACATTATAAAAATCCCCAATTTTTGCCCACCAGGTCTCCGCACAGACCACGTGACTAAAAACTATCAATAAACGATAAAGTGATTGAAAATTTCAATTAACATTACACTTGGACATTAGATGTCCAAAATGTGTAACCCTCACATTACTCTAGCATGCAAAGGGGAAATGACAACAGGGCTGTAACCAGATTTACATCCTTTTTTCACAGTTGAGTTCTCATGGTTTAGGACGGTGGTTGAGCATAAATGCAGTTGCATTTCTGTTTATGCCTCCCTGTGCTTTATTTAAGCACTGGACAAGTGGTGGAAAACTTTTCTGGCATAGTCAGTTTGCCCAGTAGCTCTTATTGTATGGTGTTGTACTTGTGATGCAGAGCTCTTGGGTTTGAGTCTGGTGAAATATGGCTCCACAAAAAAAATTGATAAAAGCAATGTAAAATCAAGGTACATTTGCTTTTGACTTGGTTGGGTTTAGGGAGGGTTTAGGCTAGTGGTTCGCTGGACTGGGTGTTCTGTATGACAAGCTCTGACTTATCGTGGATGTGTACAAGAGGGATGTGTTTCTTAAATGTATAACAAAATGTATCCTAAGTAACATTTCAGATTCGCAAAAACAAACAAAAAAACACACCTCTCTCTAGTAGATTTGCCATCTAAAAGGTGCAACGAAACATACTTTGAGAAATGTCATTTAAGTGTTGCAAAAATGTAACTTCTACTACACTGTAAAAAAAAATGTGGGTTCCACACAATCAATTTGTGTTGGGACAACACAAAGGAATTAAGTAAACTCATTGGTTTTTACAAATTTAACTGGATTGAACATAAAACAATTAAGTTGTGCCCCCAAAAAACCCAAGAATTGTGTTGTTTCAGCTCAATTTAAATAAGTAGTTTGAACAAACAGCAAATTTAATTTTTTGAGTTTGTCTACTTCTGTAAGTCTACTATGTGAAAAGATAAAAACAAAATAAGAATCTAAAAAAAGTCACTAGTATGAAAATAGATACTAGTATAGTTTATACATTAAATGTTAAAAAATCTTGCCATACACATGTTATGACGTGGAATAGCTGTCATGTTACTACGATTGAGTATAAATCCATCCTCCTCGGCTTTGTAATAAAAATTCACTTTGAGAAAACACAAGCTTAAAACCAGCAAGTAGAAGACAAACGACCTCCCGTCTGTTGATGAAACGTATTCATCATATTAATGTCATGAGCTTTAGAATGTGTCTTATTAAGCCCCAGCCTGCAGGGGACATCCTGTGTTCCTAATTCCCTTTACCCATGAAATACTTCAATCTGACTCAAGCTTGTGCTCCGTACCTTGACAGGCGAGATGCAGACCGCAAGCAAAATATGTCAGCTGAATCATGTGCGCATGTCTCTGAGTGTATAATATGTGTTATTAATGCTACCTGCTGCCATGGACTGGATGTTGGTAAATAAAGTGAGAAATGGACATGACATTTAAATTTGGGCTGGTGGTTCAATTTGTTGTGATGTTAGACATGATTTAATGCGCAAATATGTTTCTTTTCTTATTTCTTTCAATTTGTTTTTTGTAATTGTTTGCTCCCTCAAAATCATTGAATGCTACATTTTTATTTTCTAAGTTTTTTGTTTTTCTAAAGGTTAATTTAGTTAAGAATTACTTAGTTACTAATTAATTCAAATAGAGTTTATTAAGAATAAAATTAGATTAGAAATTAACTACACACGTCATGTGACTTCTATGTCTTTTTTGACACCATGTCACTTTTTTTTTAGATTCTTTAAAAATAAAATTGCATTTTCAACACAAGTAAAAGCTTTTGGTATTTCTGGTTGTATTATGCACTGTAAAAAATGCAGGGTTCCACACAATTCATTCATGTTGTTCCAACAGAAATCGATTAAGTTACCTTAAATTGAAGTGGATTGAACATAAAACTATTAAGTTGTACCAAAAAAATCTAAATAATTGTGTTAAGCTCATTTTAAATAAGTAGTTATAATAAAATATTAAAATATTTTGCACTTATGTTAATCACATAGACCTTTTGTCAAACGTTTAACCAAAAACTCACTCACATAACCCGGTCTTTAAGATGATGAAACAGAAAATGTGTTAAAATGCTCATTTACTTCATGGTACTTCAAAAATACATTATCACTACAGCACTGTATTTAATCATATTCATTCATTCATTAATTCATTCATCCATCCATCCAAATTCATCTAACAACACTGAATTGAATTTAATCATTCATCTTTTTTGTGAAGATTTGACCTTCCATCACTAACACTATATTCCGTGTTTTAGTTTAATTTGTCAAAATTAAACAAATAAATGTTAAAAAAAATATTTAAAAAAAATAATTTGAGAGAGAATGGCAAAATTGGTCTATCATGATTTATTTGGCAATGAATGCACATTAAATTAATGTCTGTTTGTACCCTGTTGCAGAAGTGACAGTCGAATCAGAGCACATAATGGATGAAGATTCACCGGGAAGTCCTTCTATACACGGCAAACTCTCCCAGCGCTACTGCCAGATGTGTAAAGCCTGGTTCAACAACCCCGGCATGGCCAGACAGCACTACAATGGCAAGAAGCACAAAAAAAACGGAGCTCAAGCAAACCTCCTCGCACAGCTGGGTAAAACTCTGGAGAACGGAGAAGAGATGAACGGTATGATCTGAGAGGAACACGCAAAACAGAAAAGCATTCTTTTATCATTTGGCTCATGTTGTTACACATACAGCACAGGTGTCAAACTCAGTTTCTGGAGGGCCATACCTCTGCAAAGTTTAGTTCCAACCCAAATTAAACACACCTTTAAACAGACTGACTTTATACAGTGTTTGATTTGAACACAAAGTAATACGTTTTAAACAATGTGGTGGCTGTTCTTTTTAAAGTAATTACAATAAATGAGATTCAGAGCTCAATATCAATACTAAACAATATCAAAAAGTACTTAAAAGTCAACTGCTTTTATGTCTGCTGTCTTCTTCACCTATGCAATTGCTTTGTGTTATGAAAAGTGTTGGGTAATTACTTCAGAAATGTTAAGAGAGTATTTTAATTACTTTTCAGACAAAATAATTCGAAAAGTAACTTAATACAATTTTAACGATGTAATTAGTAATTATATTTAAATTACTTTTTAATTACTTTGTCTCCCTATAAATCTTAAAGCATTGGCAATAGAAATGAAACTTAGTTATTTTCTATTTAATTTATGTAAAAAAATGTAATATTAAAAAAAAGTGAAAAAAAAACCCATTTCAAAGTAACGAAACCATATATTTCATATGGATCCTATTGTTATTAATTTCTTACTCAGTTCATTGTTTCTTAATCATGTGCAATAATGTCAAATGTAACATTCTAATTATAATAAATGAATAACAATATATTTATATTCCTCTACAAAATTAATCTGCTTTTTTATTTATAACACATATTGTCATTAAATGATTTCTCGCTCAATTTATTGTTTCTTAAGCATGCGCAACTGTCCTATTAAATGTAACCTTCTTTAGTTGAAAAATAGAATTTTTCTGCAAAATATATTTATATAACAAAAAATACAATTACTCTCTCAATTGATTTATACATTCATTCATTCATTTTCTTTTTGGCTTAGTCCCTTTATTAATCTGGGGTCGCCACAGCGGAATGAACCGCCAACTTATCCAGCATATGTTTTACGCAGCGGATGCCCTTCCAGCTGCAACTCATCACTGGGAAACATCCATACACACTCATTCACACACATACACTACGGACAATTTAGCCTACCCAATTCACCTATACCGCATGTCTTTGGACTTGTGGGGGAAACCGGAGCACCCGGAGGAAACCCACGCGAACACGGGGAGAACATGCAAACTCCACACAGAAACGCCAACTGACCCAGCCGAGGCTCGAACCAGCGACCTTCTTGCTGTGAGGCGAACGTGCTACCCACTGCGCCACCATGCAGCCCTTGATTTATACAGAACTGTGGAATTTATTTACAATATTTAAGGCAAGCTCATTTTAAGTAACTGTAATTAAAACACTTAAAATAAATCCCTTTACTTTTTCAGTAGATAAGTTACTTCATTACAGTAACTAGCAACTTTGTAACTAATTGAACCAGTTGAAGAGTGAACCAAGAGCTGATAGGTCAAGAAAGTAGGTCAAGAGGTGAGAGATTTTTTATTCTGTAACAAGTAACAAAAATAACATCTGAAGAATAACAACCACTTTTGGGTCAAAACTTAACAACTCCTATCCATGATTTTTACTTTGTTTTTTGCCATTTCATATAGTTATCTAAAGCAACAAAAGTCACAGATGAAGCAAAACCTTATTTTTAAATGTAAAAAGCAAACAAAAAAAACTTGTTTTGTGTCCTGCAATAAAATTAAACTTTTATACGCTTGTAAGTACACGAGGCTGAGTAAATAATGACAGCGTGTTAATTTTTGGCCAAATTATCCCTTTAAAAAAACCACATTCAACTGCAACAATGTTTGTTTTCATCAGTTTCTGGTAACGGCTCATGAATAACCTGCTGTAAATGTCACCGTTTAAGCACAGATATAATTTCAATGTTGACCATCAACTGTTTACCGGCCACAGTAGAGGCATTTTAATGATCCGAGAGTCTTTTCGCAAGCCGGCATTTCATTAAAGATTTGCATTATTCAGCATCTAGCTAAAGAGCTTTCGTTTGAGGCATTTATCAATAGGTAATTAATGGCGCGATAAGAGCCTCTCTGAGATCTTTGCTCACCAAACAAACCAACAATGGCAGAGACAACAAATAAAAATCCACCTCGCTGCTGAGTTTTGACGCATGGAGGGACAAGATCCACTTCGTGGGAGGTGTTTAGCAGCTGCCGTTTGGCCAAATGTTGGATTTAGACTCAGATTGAAAGTGTCCTGTCCCTCACGTCACACTTCTGAGTCAGAAATATGACTCATTGCTCCAGTTTTCATTAAGGCTTCCCAGTAAGGCACTCTGCGATGATAGTACACGCACCCTCTGGATTGAATAGAAGCTATTTTTGTGGTTTGCTTGTTATAATGTGGTGACTATGAATTTCGACTATAATAATAGTAATAATAAATATATAATAATAGTAGTTGAGAGGATATTTCTGCTTGCAATCAACATTTTTTGCTAATACTGATCTGATCTATTATGTTATGTTTTTAAGGTTCAAAAGGCATGGATTAAAATGTTTTGTGTGTGCTATGTTCCAAATCTACTAAACCAAGCAATAGTTCTGTGTAATGAACCAATCAACAAAGTATAAAATGTCAAAAACAAGTAAACAAATAGATTTTTTCTGAGGTGAACCTTCTCAGTGAATCAATTGCTTCAGTTTACAGAATCAGTTTAAATTAGTATTTTACTGACTGTGGCCTATTAGTCACAGTTACAAATTATTGTCCTGAATTCAATTGAAATAATGCTGTAGAAGCATCTTAAAAGTGTCAAAAGTTAGGCCTTACATCTTTGGGCACTAAATTCCATGTCTTTTAGCCAGTGATGGGAATAACGACGCAATGGCACGATGGCAAATCCAACAAGTTCAAAGGTAGCGTTTGCAAACTGGAAATATAAGCACTACTTTTCCCTCGTTGAGGTGAAAGGCAAGAATGTTTCGTGCAACTTATGCCCAGAAAAAAAAAGAGTTTCTCTGTGTCTGTGACAAGTAATTCTAATCTGATGAAGCACCTCACGTTGTCACATGCCGCCACAAAATTAGTGGCTACGCAGGTGATAACGTGAGCTCTGCTACCAAAGGCGGAGACGAAGCCACGACATCAAAGCAAATAAAACTTAATTTTTCTCCACCGCAAACACATTACTCAGACAGAATTAAACAAAATAATATCTAGATATATAGTTGAGGACATGCTGCCATTGTCTCTCACATTGTCCCACAACAACATTAAAATAGTGTAGATTAGTGTGCAATGTTTTATATTTATTTTATAGTCATTTGACAGATTAGATTTTTTTTTAAGTAACGCAATAGTTACTTTTCCTGGTAATTAGTTACTTTTATAATTTGTGAGAACTAGTAACTATAACTAATTACTCTTTTAAAGGAACGTGCCCAACACTGCTTCTAGCATCATAAAATAACTGTGTTGTCGATCAAAAATACCTTAAACGACTCTATTATTATCTTTTTTCATTTTTAAAGTTGGATCTTTTCAGTGAATCATGAGGTGAAGTGATGCAGAAGCGGGAATTTATTTGAAATTATGAGGTCAGACAAGACATACTGTACCTCACATTATTTCATACAGATTACAAAAACAGAAAACGTTTGCTTTCAAGTGTAGTTGGTTCGTTTAAAAGTATAGACCTCAAGCTTTATGTAGATATATTTCTCATGTCTGAGAGAAAATTATTCGCTAAAAATTTGAGTGCGTTTGCTGACCCCAGAGGTTTCATAATAATGAAGCTGCAGAAACGGTTGTAAAGAACACATACTGTATGTGGACTGAACCCATCCCCCAGAGAATTGTCAGTCTATAGCGTTAGATGATTGGCTAATTTACTAGAAGGAGGGGCTTTCTTCCCTAGAGTGTCCATATTAATTGTTGCATTTTCCCCCATTCAAAACTATATATGGTTGTTGAAAACCTATATTGGGTTTATTTTTTCAATTAAATTAAAAAGACACTTCTTAAACCAATGGTTGGGTTTGGGTTCTATATTCTTCCCAACACTGGGTTACAACAACCCAGCATTTTAAATGTAAAGTCTTTGTATCTCTTCAGAAAACTTGGATTAAACTGCATGATTCATATGGATTTATTTTTAGTCTCTTTACAAACTTTTTGGTGGGTCAGAGTTTTGAGTCAATTCCAGTGGAAGGACAGAAATCTCTAGGATTTTATTAAAAGCATCTTAATTTCTTCATAGGCTATAATAGTATTAAAGATGCTATTTCTGCCCGCTAGCGTTCTGTTCTGTTCTATTGTTAAATAATAAAAAAAAGTTAGTGGCACTAACAGCAGGGGGTCGAATCGATGTTCAGCAATAATTGAATCCCATTTTAGTGCTTTAATCGGACTTCCCACCTCACAGGAAGCCAGCAGCCGATTTTCCAAGCTTCACACAGGCTTATAATTTACTGGTCTGTCCTAGTTAGAGACGGCGGAGAGCAGATTTGGTGTAGGAAGACAAAACAGTGGGTGGATATGACTTATCAGCTTCTGTGTGTGTTTTTTAATCATTGCAAAGTGCACAATGCCAAAGAAAAGCTGAGAAAGTGTGGCTGCAGAGATGAAGCCGGTGTAATCTACGGCTTTGATTAAATATAGATCTGTGGTAAATGTTATTGATGAGGCTCCTGGACTCATTATCTGGCTGATACTCAGATAACAGAGAATTCTCCGTGTTTAGAGAGAGGAGGTGTTTGCTTTGTGGCATATGCAAGGGTCGTGTGGCAGATATAAGGGTCATTTACCAAATCACATCACGCGCTGGATGCTTCCACGTACAGACGTGTTTTTTGAATATATGAGTCATGTGCTGACATAAGCTTATGTTCATGTGTGAAGGAGGGAAAGATGGTATATATTTGGTTTCATGTATAATCTGCGTTAACTGGAGCATGAATGCCTGGATCTATGTGCTATACAGTAAATTAGTGCATGTCACACAATATGTACAGTTGAAGTCAAAATTATTAGCCCTCCTGTGAATTTTGGTTTCTTTTTCAAATATTTCCCAAATTACGTTTAACAGAGCAAGCCATTTTTCACAGTATTTCCTATAATATTTTTTCTTCTGGGGAAAGTCTTATTTGTTTTATTTTGGCTAAAATAAAAGTAGTTTTAAATTTTTTTTAGACTATTTTAAGGTCAATATTATTGGCCCCCTTATTTTTTTTCCATTGCCTACAGAACAAACCATCTAACTTGCCTAATTACCCTAATTAACCTAGTTAAGCCTTTAAATGTCACTTTTTAGCTGAATACTAGTATCTTGAAAAATATCTAGTAAAATATTCAAATATTCATTGCAAAGTTAAAAGAAATCAGTTATTAGAAATTAGTTATTAAAACAATTATGTTTAGAAATGTGTTAAAAAAAAATCTTTCTGTTAAACAGAAATTGGGGAAAAGATATATAGGGGGGCTAATAGTTCTGACTTCAACTGTAAATATTGTTTTAAAAGTAAGATAAATTAAGTTTTATGGTTCTATGCCTCCATCCTAACCCTAATTCAGCTTGAATAAAAATAGCATTGTGCTGCACCTAGAATATATGCTAATTTACCTCATGCAATTTATATACGGTGAAGAGCTGGTCAAACGTTCAGGATTCTAGCTGTCTGTAGGTGTTTGTTTAAATAGGCCATCATACTCACCGTGAGGGAGGATTTGAGGGTATTTTCTGGTGGTTTATATGAAACAGCATAGTTAATTCTAGCTTAATAGATATGTGCTTGCTTCTGTATTTTTGCAGGCCTGAAGCGGAGTCACACATGTGAGGTCTGCAGTGTTATGCTCAACTCTGTGGCCCAATACCACGCACATCTGCAGGGCTCCAAACACCAGAACAAGTAAGTATCAGACATCTCATTCTGAGTTAAAAGAAAAAAGACTAGCTGAAGAAAAACCTGTACTGAATCACATAATGAAAATGTGGCAGACAGCACAGAAAAGTACAGTGCGCCTATTATGCTATATTAAAGTTTGCATCTATCCATGCTCAATAAACACTTAAAATTTCTCATCATATGCAATGTCAGTGTCAGTTGTTTTTCACAGTGTCTGAAACAGTTCATTCAAGGATCTGGTATCTCTAAATCCCGCCTTTCCGAGAGTTTACTCTGCTCTGATTAGTCAGATGACTCAGTCTGTTGTATTGTTGTCATACTGGAATTTCTAACTTCGAAACAATGCTTTAAAATAATAATAATAATAAAATAAAAAAATATATAAGCAATTTACCTGATTACTAGCACTAAATTGCTCCTGTCTCAACTTTTTTGGAATGTGTTGCAGGTCTGAATAACAGGAAAGGATGTATATTTACAAGTGAAAAAGTTGCCCAGACAAAACATGAAATATTTTGTGTTCATGTTGTCTTTAATGAAATACAAGTCAATGTAAATTTAGAAATCACTTTTCCAAATTGTCCCAAGTTTTCCATACTGTCCCAAGTTTTTCTGATTTGGGTTTGTATATATAGTTCAATACCAATTTCAACAACACAGGGAAATATTGCCGCAGCATTAATTAAAATATAATAACAATAATATTTTACATAATTACAACAATTATGATATTTATGCATTTCTTATGTCTAGGTTGTTGCTAATATTCACTGTCATATATATATATATATATATATAATTATTATTTTTAATTTTAATTTTTTTATTTTTTGTTTATGGACAGTCAATTAAATCCAGACTGAAATAATGCTAATTTGTTACAAGCTTTTACAGGTTTGTGCATGACTTAAATTACTGACGACTCACAATTTTTGCATACTAAATTACGATTAATCTTGTCTTCCTTGCAAAAAGGCAGCCATTTTACAATTGTTATTAATCATACTGACATGTCATGGACATAATGCATTTGAATGCCACTGAGCAAGAGCAGCCCTAATAACAGCAGGCGCGAGGTGTTAACTCGTATTGCGTTCATGCGGGAGAAGTTAATGGAGTGTTGTATATGTGATCAATATATGCTCCAAATCAATATTCTGCCTGACTGGACCCCTGTCCTCACAGTACCATATGGACCACTGTTTCCATGCGGAGGCTGTAGCGGAGCAGGCAAGGTCAGTGTGTGATGTGCTGGGATGCTCTGAATGTTAATTAGCTGAAGATGAAGGAGAAGGAACGTGAGAGGCATGGTGGGAACTACCAGACGTGTTCAAGCTGTCACACAGTGGCTTTATTTTACTCTCTATTGATGAGTCCGTAAGCATGCAGAAGATGAGGACGTAATGAATGCACACAAGGACAACCGTCAAACGTGCGAGACCCTGAGAGGCTCAGACATTTCCAGAGCGGATGCTTTAATGAGAGTAAGTCATGAGAGAAAAGCTGTACAGTGAAAAACGACTACTTAAACAGATCATCGAGATTATTACTTTACTCTTAGGTTTAACCTTATGGTTCATTTACATACTAATGAATTGTTCCTAGCTAGGGTTGTGTGGTATTGCATTGCATTTACATTACATTAAAATCTTGTCAACAAAACAAATCATTTCAGCTTCTTCTATGTGAAGTTTATTTATAAACTAATTTTGAGAGGATCACGTGCTTATGATTGCTTGTGGCTGGTCCCGCATTATTCAATTTATGACTCACCAATCAGACGATTCCTAAGCCACTATAAATACCCTAAGTTCCATATAACATCCATCTTCGTTTTAAAAAACTCCCCCCCCACTCCTCCTCCTTTCCTAGATGGCCAGCCGACATTCCTGTGCGGAGTTGACACGTTCTCCCCTTGCTCACGTGGGTTTCCCCCGGGTTTCCCGGTTTCCTCCCACCGTCCAAAAACACGCAACTTAAGTTAATTGACTAATCCAAATCGGTACCATAGACATGCTCCTAATAAGTAGTTATCTCTTAAGAGCAATCACTATCTGTTTATTAGCTACTACAGCAGGGGAGTTCTCGAGATCTACCTGAGCTTAAACTCCCCTCTCGCCTTGCAAACGGGAGGGAGCCCCGGGCTCAAGGATCTTATGAGCTCAGGGCTCTCTCCCGGGACAGCATGCCAAACAAGCTTTATAATCAATCATCAGCTAAGTGTGAACTCTTGAAACAAAGGTTAAACTGGCAACTGGAGTTTGATTTCCTCCTCAAGGTTCTAATCTTGTTCTTTTTTCTCTGCTCTACTGTCCTGTACATTTGAAACGTTCAAAACCTTAAAAAAAAAAATCTACTTTGATCGCCACGTCATCCACATCAGATCAGGGTGCTCATTTACTATGGGCAATATGACTCTCTGACTCTCATGGCAATATGCACAGCCCTAACCTGCCAAGAAAGAGAATACATTTGCCATCTTCACAGTTGTTTTGGTGCACTAAAGTGTTCTTGGAGCTTCGTATAATTACAGTTGTGCCACTGAAGTCATGTGGAATGTTCAGACAATATTTTTGGTTCCTTTTCTAAATTTTGAACTTCTTGGGACCGTCGCTGTATATGGAGGATGAGGGCCAGATCATTTGTCACATAGTGATAATCTTAGATATTGTACACAATGAATGCATCACTACAGGCAAAACAGATGTGACAGAAAACACCTTTAATAACCTCCAACGAAAGATGTACATTTAGGTGAATTTAACGCCATCACATCAACCCTCACATACGAACCCTTGACTTAAAGGTTTTCTTTTCTTATCGCCATTTTTAATGCTTTTAATTCTGTTTAAAAAAAACTCCAAATTAAAAAGTGATTAGTTTATGTTACTTAAAAAAGTGAGTAAACCTGCTGCATTAATAGGTTAAACGGTTAGGTATTTTGAGCAGAAACTTTACAGACACAAACAGGGCACGAATCGGAAGCGTATGCATAAATTTACTAAGCCTGTTTAGTCATGGGTGCTTAGACGCTCCCTCTGAACTCCTCACCTCCACAAACACAGCTAAACAGCAAGGATTTGGTTGTCAGCCATCTATATTTCATGCTTTTTGTGCTGTTCCAGTTAGTTCCTCTTTAAAATCTCCACTCCATTAACCCCCAAAACAAACAGCAAACGGTCACAGATCTGTCCAGGGGCCAGTGTCCGAATCTGCAGGACTCGGCTCAATTGAGCATTTGCTGCCAGTTTTGTGTCAAACACCGGAATTGTAAAGTCAATGGCGGAACAATGCGAGAGTAATGAGTATCACTGCTGGAGTTCTGTTTGGGTCAATCATCACACAGTCCTCCGCTCAGTGTTATTAAAATCACTGACAGTAAAGTGTTTTGGATTTTGTAGAAGTGCATAAAACAATTGTGAAAAAAAAATAACAACACAATGTTAACATTGCATAAATAATGGCTATGATTCCATTCAAATCTGATTAACTTGTGCACAGAATATGACTGAAACATTTGCAAACGAAATCACCACTTTCTACCAGAAAATTTTAGACAACAAAATTATAACTTCCGGTGACAAAAACCACTAGTAAAAATGGACATTGCTGCAACACGCATGAAGGTCTAGCCCTAAACAGTGGATTGGGGGAAAATATTGATACAACATAGTGTTGCAAAATTTTACATGGCAAGACTACTGTATATCGATACATAGACGCCCATTTCAATATATCAACAGAATTTTTATATAATATTTGGTTGAATAATAAACTGAATTCCATTTAGAGTTGACCAGATGGTGGTGTTTTCATTAAAGTGTTCATTTCTCTGCTTGACAATCCTATTTGGCACTATTTTGCACTTATTTGACATATGTTGCCAAAGATATCCTTAGGGAACATAATTTGACATTGGAAAATGTTAATAAATTGTAACATATCACAGAATATCGCAATATATTTAAAATCATAATAATATTTTATAATGGCAGAAGCATTGTGATATCAACTTGTGACTCCCACCTCTACTTAACAGCCATCAGTGGAGTGTCAGCAGATTGTGTAAATGTGTCTGAAATAGTATGAAGTTGTAATAATTAGTAACAAACTCGTCAAAATGCTAAATACTTACTGGAGTTTACTGTGAAGCACCTTTGTGGTGGATACATTAACTCAATCACAACCTGATCTCATGGAAAAGCTATGATGTGATATATGATATGAGAAATGGCTAAATCGGGCGACGCGGTGGCGCAGTGGGTGACACAATCGCCTCACAGCAAGAAGGTCGCTGGTTCGAGCCTTGGCTGGGTCAGTTGGCATTTCTGTGTGGAGTGTGCATGTTCTCCCCGTGTTCGCATGGGTTTCCTCCGGGTGCTCCGGTTTCCCCCACAAGTCCAAAGACATGCGGTATAGGTGAATTGGGTAAGCTAAATTGTCCGTAGTGTATGTGTGTGAATGAGTGTGTATGGGTGTTTCCCAGTGATGGGTTGCAGCTGGAAGGGCATCCGCTGCGTAAAACATATGCTGGATAAGTTGGCGGTTCATTCCGCTGTGGCGACCCCAGATTAATAAAGGGACTAAGCTGAAAAGAAAATGAATGAATGAATGAATGAATGAATGAATGAATGAATGAAATGGCTAAATCACATGAATATAATCTTATTAAATCAAAAATGTATAATTATTTGAAAAAAAAAAAAAGGTTACCATAAAGCCCTGTTTCCCACCACAGTTATACAGTTCAGTCGCTAATTTGACAAAACGTAAAACAGTTACCAGAGAATGTAAAAACTGAAATTCTTTTGTAATGAGTAAATTATTCTCAGGGTTGTAGCCAATACATTTGGCCATTTAGTGGATAATTTGTACGAATCTGTTCAGTTTCATTTGAAATATACACTCTAAAAAAATGTTTGGTTATTTCAACCCAAATTTGGTAAAATATGGACAAACCCAATTAAAAGATAATTATCCATGAAATCATCAACAACTTTCCTAAACATGATCATCAATTTTGCATGTGTAGATCATACAAGAATATATGGATAAGCAAAAAAATAAAATTCCTGTCTGCTTTAACCTAATGCTGGGTCAAATATTGACAAACCCAATAGCTGGGTTCAAAAAAAATATTTTTAATTTAATTAAAAAAATTAACCCAACATTGGGTTTATCCATATTTGACCCAACGATGGGTTGATAGATAGAAGCATTTTTTAAGGTATCCAGTTTGCCTAACTGTGAAATAATTACACTCATAATCATACACTCAAAATCATACACTATAAAAATAATAGGTCATTTTGATCTAAATTTGGCTTAAATATAAATAAAGACTGTTGTTATTTTTTTCAATGTTTGATTTAATATTTGATTTAAATTTGGTGTGAAATAACCCTAGTATTTTTTTTTAGAGAATTGTACAATGGAAATTAGAAAAATTTACAAAATAGTCAGAATGTCACAATGTCAATATTCTTCTACTCCAACAACCCACTAAAACACACTATATTACAATGGTGTAATCACCACATTTGACTTATGCATTGTTGCGTTTATTAGTTTACATACAATATTTGGTTGAAGTTTGCACCATGTTACTTCAAAATGCTATTTTATTGTATATAGCATTCTTATTATTAATAAAATGGACTTAGAGTAATGAATATAAGATGATGAAAATCTGGCAAGGTGAACATTTTAGTCAAGCTAAAGTCATGACAAATCTTCTTTTTGCTTTCCTTCTCAGCTTGAAGAACAAATGAAGTCTGATGGGTTTGGTTTATTTCATCTCCTCTCCTGCGAGTTTTTGAAGATCTGTCTATGAATGTCCCGGCAGTTTCTGCCTCTCTGAGACGCGGCAGCGATATCGGTTCATAATCTCTGGATCCACTGTTTTTATGATATGGACACTATCAGTGCAGATAAAGACATTAACAGTCATTATGGATCATGAACGCAGTGCATTTTGCAAACTTTGTACATTCTGACATCCTGAACATTTTAATATATATATTTAAGGCATGTAGAACAGGCACAGTTATGGCTTTTAATGTGGTGTGATTAAAAATGTTTATATTTTAATTTAAATGTGTAAAATTGTAGTTCTCAGTCCACTGAAGATGTCTTAAATGTGTGGGTTTTATTTTGTACATACAGTTTGAGGGAATTGTTCTCTAATGCTATTAAAATAAGACTTTGTCAAGGTTTTGATGCTGGATTTATTACGAGAGTTAACCGAAAAACAGCTGTTGATTTAAAGCCCTTTTAAAACCTTTCTTAGAAATCTTCATTACTGTGATTTGTGTTTCTCTCAATGGTTAGCAAATACATTATCGACATATGAAGGGATAGAAAGTGAGCTATTTACTATGTATGGCAATGACTGTAGAAGAAAGAAACCTGAGTGATCACTATTGGGAGGCATTATTGAGACGAAAAAGTTAAAAGCATGTTGTAGTTTGCCGAGAGGAGGTCATTTTAGTTCACAAAGAAACGAATGCTGACTTAAGTTTGTGTAACACTTAAATTAAAAGAGCAAAAAAGTCAAATCATCAGAAAGACAGCGACTTTTTAACATGAAGCTTTCATTCAGCCTTATGTATTTTTAATATATTATTTTGTTTGTCGTTAAAAAAACAATTAACACGAACACAATCTGTTCTGTTTACAGGTACAGTTTCATTAAGCTTTAATTCTTTAATTCTAACACTATCAGCATGATTTATAGTGTTACGACACTAATTCACACTTTTTTAGCAAGAGCCACTGTTGTTTTTGTACTGGAATGAGAGGCAAAGAACAGAAATAAAGCTTCCTCCATAAAATCACGTCTCAGTGTCTCCCAAAGGGCTTTCTGCTGGAATGATGTGCGTGGAAAGAAGACCCAAAGGGCTTTAAAGATAAAAGGACCAATGTAAAACCATCTTCAAAAATGAAATGAACTGCAAGTGATTCCCAGCAGACAGTGGTTGGATGTGTAAAGGGCCTGGAGGGTTTTCTTTGTAGATCTGACGACTGTTTCCTGATGGACTGATGGCGACGCAAACTATCAGTAAGTATCACAATCTCCATTTTAGCAGGTTTCATCATGCTGAGGGAAAGTCATACTGTCTTTTATACTGTCTATTTATCTTGTATTAATCATGTGTCATTCCTTGGATTCTGTGTGTTTTCGCTCCCAAATAAAGAATATTTACATTTACATTTGTCATCAGCTTCCATCCACCGTTTTTTATGCGCATTTTGGAATATCGAAACGAAAAATGCTTAAATGGAAATGCCAATGCCATTTTGAAAATGCGCATAAAACATTATGCACACAACTGAGTAGGCCAAACTGTTTTTCAATAAGAAAAAAAATGTGCATAAACAAATATGGAAATACATTTACCGGATAAATTCCAGTCATGTGATTTTGTTTTAACTGATCATGTAATAACAATAATGGGACGGCATTAATGGACAAAAAAAGTGGACTAACCACATTGCACAACATCTGAAATGTTGCTTTGTTATTCTCAAATGCCTTAACCAAAGTCTGTCATCAAAGTGGTCCGCTATTATTACCTCAAAGAATAGTCTTGAGTGGCTGCGCTCACCTTCAAAAACCACTGTGCATTCGTTGCGTTTTGTCTTCATCTTCTGAGGCACAAGTAATTTCTTATACAAGAAAAAATGAAATTTTTCTTTTAATAATATTTGGAGCCAGTTTATCAGGAAGTGGCAATATTGTTCTCTTTGACTCACTGGGTGTATATTCGCAAATGTTTTATGCGATGCTCCAGTTATAAGCAGTGTAATTTGCATATTTGGATGGAAACGCAGTTATTGACTTATAAAACTTCTCTTAACCTTTAAGCAATGTAATTTAAAAATATACATAAATATTTTCCCAAAATATACATAAACATTGGCAAAAATATATGTCCCTTTTAACATGGAATTATAAGTGTTTAAGTATGAGTGTTTTCACAACACATCATTAATCAGCCATTTTGGAGGCACAAAATGTAAAAAAATGCCACTGAATCGAATGAAACTCGCATATTTTGCTGATTGATATGTTGCTGCTGAAAATATTAGTTATTCTCATGTTTTTGGGCTGCACTAAATCAAGCAGAAGAGAAAAAAAATATAACAAAAGGTGTTACTGGTTGGCCAAACTGAACCAGGATTTCCAGGGCAAAGCATTTTTGACAACATTCATGTTTACTTTATCCTGTCTCAACAAGTGAAGCTAAGTGAAACAGCTAATATACTATTTAATACTGCTCGCTACGTCTTTCTCTGTATGATTTGAAGGCTTTCACACATATCTTTTATTATTAGACAGCATCACTATATGCAAAACAACATATTAGTACATTAAACATGCAATCCATGCTGTTGTTTACAACTGAGTATCTCCAATATGGCTGCGCATAAAGGTAACAGAGCAAATCCTTATGTACAGTATCTTACAGAATTGAATACACCTCTCACATTTCTGTAAATATTTTTAATACATCTTTTCAACAACATTGAAAAAAATGCCAATTTGCTACAATGTAAACTAGTGTTGAGCTTATAATTTAAGACATCAATGGCTGTGTGTTGAGATATTTTGAGGGGACAACACAAATTCACACTTATACAAGCTGCAAACTCACTAATTTACATTGTAGCAAAGTGTCATTTATCAGTGTTGTCATAAAAAGATTTACAAAAATAGAAGGTGTGTACTCACGAATTAGAGATAGCGTTAGTATTTCAATGAAGTATAAAATCGTAGGATCTCATTCATACAATTTAGTATGATTTGCTCATCCCCCAATGATGGATGGGTTTAGGGGTTGGGTGCCACGCCTTCTTTTTAAAATTGTACATTTTCGTATGACTGAACTCGTTCGAATTAGCCACTAAACTGGCAAAACGTAAAATAGTTTTGTCGTGAGATGAGGCTGGAAATAATGAAAAGTGCAAACCATCTATACTGCAGCTGTGAGTTTGTATTTTCTGTGGGTTCCACTTATTATGCATTTCTGCATGATTGATTATGCAAACATAACAGCAGGATCACTGATAATGTATTCAGAACTTTCGCCTTTTAAGAACAGAGTATAGACCGTTTGGACGAGTAAAATGTCATGTGCCAACATTGGTTCGTCATATAGAAATCGAATTTGTAACATTTGCTGTGCTACACACTTACAGAGACTATAGCTGATCTAATCTATTAACTACACTAAAAAAATTGTGCCGATTTCAGCTCCTTTGCTCGGGCGGTGATCTAAATAGTTTGTTTAGTATCAGCGTGTAATGGATTTACTCACAGTGACAGTAAGGCCGACATTATCAAGAAGCAACCCAACACACAACCGCATGACGCATGATAACATTTCTACCAGATAAACCCAAAGGATTTATGTTTTAATGTTGTTCTAGCTGCTTTTCCAAGCCTGTCTGGCATTTATTTCTTGCGATGAATTGGCTGCCTCCTTCAGTTTGACCATTGCAAATTGCGCTGGTTAAAGCAAGCCGCTAAACAGACCATGATAGTCATCCGGTGTGATTTGTTACGAAGATCCGAGGGCACGCTTGTAAAATTGTTTGTTTTTTACTCCTTCCCGGAGAATCCCAGGGCTCTTTGAGGGTAAAAGTTTTCCATATGTTGGCATCATTTCATCGGTTTGATGGCTGTGGTTAGGCTGAATTCATCGGCTCTGAGTCAATTCAAAAGCTCAGCTAGACTCCAGGAGGACTGGGTTGAAACAATTAGCTCATTAGGACTGATGGACAGACGGATATACAGATGACTTTTTATACATAGTTAAAGGGATAGGTCATGCAAAAATGATTGACTCACTGCAAACCTGCCATGACTTCTTTTTTGAACATAAACAAGGATGTCAGCAAATGTCTCGGTGTTTTTCGTCCAAGGATAGGAGCATGATTAATAATAAAAAAGAAAAAATATATTGAAACTGTTAATTACCAAATTGTTCTTTAAAACGTTGACTTTAGACTTGATATAGGTTTTAGAACTGTGTGTGAAAAATGACAGCACCACCTATATACTTTTGATGAAGTGCCCCTTGAGCTACGTTTTACACACACATACAAAAATTGGCACACACCAAACATGCCAACACTTATTATTAAAGTTATTTTTAATTGTCTCTGCAAAAAAGGACATTTTTGCCATTTCCAGACATTGTATTTTAACGAACTCCTCCTAGATACTTTATCAGATCAACACCAAATTTGGGCAGTGGCATCTAAATGATAATGTTAATTTTAAATTGTGATGATCTAGAGTTTTTGTCAAATGGCGTGTCAGTGGCGGGCTTCGCCATGAAACAGGAAGTTGTTGTAACTCAGGCAGCAATTGTCTGATCTGACCCAAAGTTCACGTTTGATAAGAGTCCTGACTTGAACACATCTACATGCATCTACACACATACACTACGGACAATTTAGTTTACCCAATTCACCTATAGCGCATGTCTACTAAAACTAAAAAAAAAAAAGGTTGTATAACATTTATTTTGTTATCCAAATCCAAGTATTTAAAATTACCACATACATCACGCGCATTCGACTTAACGCAACTTTTGTGTCGGGTATTTAAAAAGTCATGATTCTACCGGCAGGTGGGAATGGGGCTGTTCTCACATGAAAAGTGTTTAAAAAAAAATCCCGCCACTGCACTGTCGTCATTCATTCATATTTTGAGAAGCTGAAGCTGATGAGGTAATAATAGAACTGTTTCGCGAAACTGAATAGTTCTACACTGATGAAGCTTAATAAAAGACTTCTTTGGGGCTAAGCCCCTTATCTCTTTCGATCCTAGCAACGCCCCTGGTATATGCCATGTCTAAAATTTATGAAAATTAATTAATGAATTAATAAAACAAACAAATGAACAAACTGAACAAAAGGCATTACTATATACATACACACACTCACTATACAGACCCTAATAATATCATTTATACATATTCCTTTTTGAGCCACAATATTATTAATACAGCTTCATCTATTAATGTACAGGTGATATTGACCCACCTCAGTATTCATTGAAGGGCGTACACATGCGGCCTGCCAAGCTTCAATGTTTTGACATGGAATAGGAAGTTGTTTGATAAGATTCTTGACCTGAACACATCTACAATATTCAGTAACATTCATAGCGCCACCTGTTGGCAACAGGAAATGTCATGTTGCACACTAACATAAACAAAATGTGCAGTCTACGCTAAACTTCACAGGTTTGATAAGGGTCCTGGCCTGAAGCATTTGGAAGTTCATACTCAACATACAGTTACAATCCTAGCGCCACCTAATGGTAAGAGGAATTGCCATCAATTATATTCAAAATATGTGTCTTTATCTGTCACAAAAATGTTCGAGAATTTTTTTTTTTTTTAGCCCTAAAGGCTTACTAATATGTCAATATTACCACCAGCAGTACCACCTGCTGGCAGAAGAAAGTTTGGCCTATATCATTGGCGTTGACTCGTCTCATTTATTTACCAACTGAATGCTTATTGCCCACTGCACGAGGGTTCTATAACGGTGCTTGCAGCTTTAATAAGCACTGTTATTGCAATAATTTAGTTGTAGAGCTCTCTATTCGATTCCATTCTTATAAGAATAGATGCCATTGTGACGAGAAATTTTAAGCAAAATGGCACATATAGACAGGGTATTTTTAAAAGAAGACAAGGAAAAAAGGAAAACTATATGAAAATAGAAAACGTGTAAATCCGTTACTGTCCACAGGGTGGAGGCATGTGCTCAATTTTGGAGAATGCAAAATGATCTTGATACATAATCATAAGTCCTTATACATGAACTAATATTATATATCAACTTTGAATATATTGAAATACTTTGATATGACAAAACATATAACACTAAGGGCACTTATTTTAGGCATAGACTGTAAAATATGCCATTTATGACAGTGACCCAGAATAACCTCAAGAGGACAAACACACCAGCTAAATGAGATCTTGAGCCTGAACTGTAATCAGCTGAACGCATGGCACAGTTTTGAATGTTTATCACTTTCTGGTGTTTGAGGTCCACATTAACACAAGGGAGGGACACTTTCACCACGAGATACAGTTTAAAAGTAAACATTACATTTCATATTAAAACTGTAGAAGAACAAGGTTGTAGCCTAAATATAGAATTTTATGCTGATTTATTCCTTAAAAGACACTTCAGGTGAATAGGGTTAAAAAAAAAAGTTTTGGCTATCACTAATTAAATAGTTGTCACTATACCTCTCCAGTTAATAGACAAATGTAATAAAATGTATTTGTGATATAATAAAACAATTGTAATACAAGTTTCAAAAATGTTATAATTAAATATGCAACCTAACCATTGCGTCATTAAATATATGCTAATTTGCATACATTTCTAACAAGAAGCTGAACGTTTGAGTCAGATTCAAAATAAATTTTTAAAGAGGGGATTCTGAGTATCTTTTTTCTTATTCATTCATTTTCTTTTCGGCTAAGTCCCTTTATTAATCTGGGGTCGCCACAGCGGAATGAACCGCCAACTTATCCAGCATATGTTTTACGCAGCGGATGCCCTTCCAGCTGCAACCCATTCACTCCCATTCACACACATGCACTACGGACAATTTAGCTTATCCAATTCACCTATAGCGCATGTCTTTGGACTTGTGGGGGAAACCGGAGCACCTGGAGGAAACCCACGTGAACGGGGAGAACATGCAAACTCCACACATAAATGCCAACTGACCCAGCTGAGGCTCGAACCAGCGACATTCCTGCTGTGAGGCAACAGTGCTACCCACTTCGCTGCCCCTTTTTTTTCTTATTACTCCATAATTTAAAAAAATACTCTGATACTCTGAACAGTCAGGAAATTATAAAATAAAAATATATACACTGTAAAAAAATATTTGTTAATTAACAGTCAATTAACAAGTGTTTTCCATTTATTTCGAATTTCATTATGGGACCTTGATCTCTGCTCTGTCGGCTTTTGATGTTAGAAATTCAACTCTACAGTTTAACAAAGTGACTTTTACTGACATTTTAGTAGTTTGAATTAATATAATGTATAATATATAGAGAAATAAGTCTGTAAAACCATCCAAGTTTTTTGTACTGTAATATACGACACTAACCCAGACATTAACACTTTAAGCTATAGAAAATGTTAATAAAAGTCACTTTTTCATACTTTTCAGGGATACAATTTGTTGGAAGATAGATCAAGGTCCCTTTTTTCAATACTTTTAGTAGAATAAAATGTTTTAAAGTAAACAAACAAAAAAAATCTCAAAATTTAAAGGTGAATAAAAATCTGATTTTGGGATCAGCATCTTACTATTAAAGGAGAAGTTAGTCGGTGAAGACCATGAATAATATTTCCACAAGGTCTATCTATAGGATATTTTTCCATAGTATTTAATGAAAATCAAACGTCTACACTGTCACACATTGGTTATGAGGAATAGTTCTAATGGTCTTTTTGGACCGTCAGTGAAAGGGTGGATAATTCTGCAATATTAGCTTCATATAATTTTTTTTTAAATCTTCATTTTGTATTTAATATGTTCATTCTTCAATAATACTGTGTTGATTGTGTCAGTCTGTTGTAAATGTGATTAGCCATGAGTTTGATTGTTCATAAAGCTGGTCATTGTCCAGCATGAGTCATAATGACACGTAGTGCTGCCCACAGATCAGTATGACGCTCCTAGGTGAACTTTATGTTCCTCTCGCTCATCAATCCACAACTGGTTGAATCTGGAACCCATTGGATTGTTGCAGAATGCAATAATAAAACTGAGAAAAAAAAAGTAACCAGCAAGACGGCGGTTCACTCCACTGTGGTGACCCCTGATAAATAAGGGACTAAGCCAAAGGAAAATGAATGAATGAATGAACCAGCAAAACAATACAAAATGTAATTTAATTGTTTGTTTTAAACTTTACACTAAACTTTATACTTTACACTATAATAATCATCATATTCTATTAGTACAGTTTATTATTCAATTAATAAATATTTTTCTTAAAGCAATAAGCACCAAGAATAGCTAAGGGGCACCCGCTTCGAATGTTATCAGTCGATTGAATGGGTGTTATCAGTGGTTTATCAGCTGATAGATATGGGCCAGTAGGGGCCTACTGCGCCTACTGGTAGGCTCAGAAGGCTGTTCTCAACCATCCACATAATTTATCAGCTATACTAATAGAGAAGAGTTCAGATCCAGATGTGTTTTTACATTACTGTGACGGTTGGGTTTAGGGTTGGGGTAGGGGTAGACGTTAATAAAATACAATTAATGGGAAATAATATAATTTAATAAATAATCAGCATAGGCTCATTCTGCATTTTGTCTTTAAAACGAATGCTGCGTGGCAGTATACACGCTTACCTCCATATGAATAGATTTTGAGCTGTTATCAGTTTCTCCAGTGGCTCACCGTGACGTGCTGCGGAGTTGACAGCGATGACGGAGTTCGAGTCTGGCGAAGAACGGTTTCAGAAACAGGTAAGACAAAAGCCAAAAAAGTTAGTTATTTGTTTTTATTGCTTTTTTAAAAACAGATGGTTGGGTTTAGGGAAGGAGGAGGGCAGGTTAATCGGTGCTTTTGAAAAAATAATGACGGTTGGGTTTAGGGAAGGAGGAGGGCGGGTTAATTGGTGCTTTTGAAAAAATAATGACCATTGGGTTTAGGGAAGGAGGAGGGCAGGTCAATCGGAGCAGCCTCTGTTGGATTTACGCGAGAACAGCAGATTAACCATGTGCATGGTTGATAACAGCCTTCTGAGCCTACCAGTAGGCGCAGTAGGCCCCTACTGGACCATATCTATCAGCTGATAAACCACTGATAATGCCCATTCAATCGACTGATAACATTCGAATCGGTGGAGCAGAAAAAAAAAATGCCTTTAGCTGTTATAAATTCATTGTAAACCACAAATTCACCAGGCTTACTGCTTTTATAAAATGGTTATTTCGTATACTTAGCAAGGTTTCACAATATAAAACACAGCAAATGAAACAGTTTCTTTGACTCAGTACTGATAGCAGAATGGTTGCCAAGCAGCAGCGACAGGTGTATTTTTGTATAGTAATTAACAACAGCTTCGAACATGGTTCAACCAATAAAAATCAAGGACCGGAACTATCTGTTTTCTAAACAGTACACATATGCTGATACTGATAATGTGATATTTAAAGTCTGTTTTTAGCTTTTTTTTATAATGTGGTTGGGTCAAACAATATTTTGACTGAGACTAAATGAATGTAAATGATTGGATTAGATTTAGTGCAATGTGATCCTCTGTTTGATCCTCAGTGTTATAATACTTCTAAAAACTTCAGTGAGTCAGTGAACAATAGTACTTAAATACAGGTATGCAAAAATTGTTTTGCTTTAGTCTCATAAAGCACAATGACATTTGAAACTAGATTAAAACTAATACAAGGCGATATTTATCTGTTTGTAAACACAACTTCATTTTGACCCACAATCTGCCTTTAAAGAGATCACCTAAAAATAATAAAGAAATGTCATTTCCACCCTTCACTTGAACTAGTTTCTTTCTCCCGATGAATTCGGAAGATATTTTGAGGAATTTACTAGTAGGCAAGGCAAGGCAAAAAAAAAAAAATCTCTAGCTAAAAGGTTTTGAACCACTTGAGAAAATGTAAGTAAACCTTGAGTATACAGATTTTACGTTTTGCGTGAAATATCCATTTAAGAGCATATAAACTGGAGTAAACCAGAAGTACAGTAATTGACTGCTTCTGAAGGATTACAGCAATGGCCGAATGTATCCATCAGAAAACACCCTTATCTCAGTGAACAGACACAGTTTGTTCCATGACTGCTGCTGCTGAACTCCGGCTGATTTAACAAGGAGGACTGGCTGAAAAGATTTCCAGCATCAATATGTTTACTCACCATAAAACAGTCCTATACAAGAATAAAGACTGTTAATATTTAATCTGGATGTATGGTATTTCAGAATCAATAAACGTTTTTTAAATGTAAAATCTTTTAAACAGAAGGCACTTGTTCCAAGTACTTGAACATCTGTTTATATCTAAAGATGTGGTAACATTAACAAAATTTCATCAACATGTTTCCCATTAGGAGACTTGAATACCATTTGAAAAAGTTTCCAAATAATATCCCTAATATTCATTGAGCAATGCACTTTAAGATTATAATGTCAGCTGTCAAAAATAGAGTTTGAACTATGTAATAATGTGAAAAATATATATATATATATTAAAAAAAGTCAAAAAAATTCTCCTTAAATATTCCATTTACCTGCTATAAGTAATTTTGTGAAATTGTTTTCTTTCAGTGACTTTTAGTAATACATAATTGTTAACAATTATGTACATTTTATTTTCTTAAAATACTGCTTGCAAGCCACAACTAAATTATTTGGAAATTGTACATGCTAACTTCTCATTTTAACCAAACTTGAAAAACAATGCATGTGTACATATGCAAAATATGACTGTTTACTATTAACAATTTTACCAGATGCATCAATAGGCTATATTTGCATTCATTCACTGACATTAAAGAACTGAATGGCTACTGTAGATTTGCTAGTAACTTAGCCTATTCAAATATTTCATATTTGGAACTGTGACAGTGATTTTGAGAGATAAACAATGAAACACATTTAAACAAACAAGAATCATTTCAAATCATTTTATTCAAAATATGTTTTTCTCTTCAAGTAAACTGTATAACAATGCAATACAGACACTGTGGATGTCACGGAACATCTTTACATTTCACCAGCGACATCAGTCCGTATTTTAAATGCATTTCTTTATCTTCATGATGTCAAGAAAGCATCAACACTCAACTCTTCAAGCTCAAGCACTGGATCAGTTCAGTCTCTGTAGATTCACAGCACACCAACATGACCATCAAAAGTTCATCACGAAGCATCGAGGAACATCAGCCTCCAGCATAAGTTGCCTGTGCCAATGCTTCACGTTTTTTCCTCAGCGTGTACAAACACCTGCACAGCATCCAACTTTCCTCATCGAAACTTCAGCGACTGCCGTGTCAGTCCCGTAATGAGCATGAATTTGTCCTTCTTGTCCTGCTGAAGAGCTATGAGCGCTTTGGAGATCTCCTCGGGGTCCTGGTACAGTGTGAGTATGCTCCTGGCTCTCTCCACCGCCTTCAGGTCTCCGGCTTTCTCGAAGAGCTTCACCAGCACGTCCTGGTTGATGTTCTCGAAGATATTCGGCGACGCTTTCTTGCGGTGCGCCGTGTGGAATTTGAAGCCGCTCACGGCGGGACCGACGCGACGCGATTCTGAAGACGCGTAGGAAGACATGGCGTTAAAAACAGAGAGCTATTTTCGAGAAGTCTTGTGTCTGATAGCAGAGTCTGAGCTCTCACTGATCCAGCATGGGTGATAACAGCCGGTTTTATAGAGGACTGACCGACTGAGAAAGAGAATTCCCTTCTGAGGTGACGTCAGAGGAACGGTTAGTGAACGCCCAGGTTTGACCGCTGAGGGAAACTGTTCTGACGCAAGAACTTAGCGAAGAATTCATTAATATAAAACTAGCTTACTATACTTTAGTTCAACTTTGTCTAGTAAATTGCTTCATGACAGTGATTGTAGTAGGCTAATAGAATACGTTATCATCTGGACGTTTTATAGACAGTGAGATCAATCATTTAACTACATAAAAATTAACCATGGCTAGCCTAACCATTTGTTTTGGCCTGCTGATTTGTCTATTTTCAGCTTTACTACAAATACCATGGTTAAAATGTGATAGTGTAACAAAACCATGGTTCACAGGCTACATGGTTTAACCAACCATCCAACAAACAAAAATGAACAAACAAATATAAATAAATAAACAAAAATAAAACAAATAAAGCTTTTTTTTTTTTGAAAGAGAGAAGTGCTTTTATCTAAGTTGAAGTGGTGAAGCCAGTGTGATTAGCCTAAAAAATTTAATTACAAATCATTATTGCTATGTGATTGAAATATCTTAACATAGGCTTTAAAGTCATTTTTGGTACTGGGGCTTGTATGAAGAACCTTAAACATTTGAACACCAAAAAACGCTGGGTTGTATTAACCCAATTTTGGGTCAAATATGGACAAACCCAACCTTGGTTTAATTTTTTTTTTACATAAAATTTGAAATATTTTTTATTTGACCCAGCACTGGATTATTACAACCCAGTATCTTTTAGAGTGATCCTTTTTCGATCCACAAAATACACAAAATACTGGGGGCAGTCGTGGCCTGGTGGTTAGAGTGTTGGACTCGTGA
>CAIGQV010018202.1:17743221-17764099 GCA_903798115.1 Danio jaintianensis
ATATATATATATATATATATATATATATATATATATATATATATATAGTATGTTCAAATGGAGGTTGAATCGGACAACAAAGATAAAGTGCCCTAAACGAATGGCCATGATGTAATGCATAATATTCTCTTTGCGTTTTCTTTATAATTTAAAAAAGCAAATATAT
The DNA here is from genome assembly GCA_903798115.1 of Danio jaintianensis. NCBI lineage: Eukaryota > Metazoa > Chordata > Actinopteri > Cypriniformes > Danionidae > Danio > Danio jaintianensis. The sequence continues at coordinate 17,743,388 of CAIGQV010018202.1, forward strand.
TTTGCTAAAGGAAACTATGTAAGAACAGACTAGTTTAAAATAACTGTTTATTTGGCTACAGAGACTCTCACACTGCTATTTACTTGTTCATAAATCCAGTTAACGTCTTTTATTTGCATACTGCTGGTGTCAGCTTCATTAACTGGTGAATGCAGCACATGACCCGTTTGCATATTGCAAAACAAATATATCGAAAAAAATGCTTGGTAAAATATGAACCAATGGTGGGGATAAAAATTCATTGAATTTGGATTGGATTATTTTTCACCCAAATATAGATTAAAACAGATATTAGCACAACACAAAAAGTACTTGGGCTAGAGATCAAGGTCCCATAATGCAATTCTAAAGTATACATAAATATATATATTTTTTAAACCTCAGCGGACTTTTTGCAGGGTGATGAATGAAGCAGTCTATCCTTAATTCCAATAGAAGTGCATTCCTGTCAGTATTTAACATGTTCCCCCTGGGTTGAGGATTATTTCACACTTGGAATTTAAAAGCGGGTTACTAAACCCTGTTTAGAATTACTTTTGCTTTTAGAAGTGATTTAGAAATGAGGTTGCACTTTAGCCAGAGTTATGAACCATGCGGAGTAGGGCTACCAATGCTTTCCCACTGTGTTGCCAAATGTGTGCAGTGTTAAACAATGTTGTGTGTCAGGATGTCACAGGGAGATGCCAATTGCATCCCTCATATACATGTTTACACAGTCATGGAAACAGTGCATGGTGAATAAAGATTCGATTCAGCTTTTGAGAGGAAAAAACAAAAATAGAGACAAAAACACTAAATAATGAAATGATCTCTTCTTTCAGTCCACAAAGTCAGCTATGTGTACAGTAATATGAGGCTGTACAATACTAGAGCCTTTAAAGTCACCAGAACATTCACTTACCCTCAACTTTTTTTTTTTGGTCATCCTGAAAGATAATTTGAAGAAAGTAGGTTACCAAACAGTTGATGGAACTTACATGTAAATACAAAAAACTATGGCCGTCAGTGATGACCAACAAAGTTTTGGTTTCATTTTTGATTGAACTATGCATTTCAGTAAACCCATCACGTCCAATCAAAGGCACTGACACCTCAAATGTAGATGTTAACCCAGGATTTAGGAATGAAAATGTTAAACTACAGTTTGTGAATACTATTGATTAATTGTTAACCCTGGTATTAGTGGTAAAGATAAAGCAAGATAACCCAGGATTTTATTTTTATTTTATTTAGTTTAGAATAAGCTTTCAAGTGTTGCAACGCTATCAACAAATTTATAAAGTCAATTAAGCAATGAATAATTACAGATTATAAAAAAATAATGCACACAGGAGGTGGTGACGCACCCACAAGCAGCTGCAGAACCCAAAGAGTCAACAAATTATTATATAATGAATGTGCAGTTCCTTGAAAATAATTGCATATACTAGAATTAGAGTTTTCACCAGCCAATCAGAATCAAGCATTTAACTGCCCTGTAGTATAAGTCAGGAATAATTGAGGATGTGTCCATTGAATTATTAGAAAATAATGCACACTTCAGGTTTAACAGCAAACCATCTTGGGTGTCTGCATAATTTTGTAATAATTCAATGGACTGGAGTATTTTTTTTCTACAGTTACTACACCTATAAAGACATTGTTCAAAATAAGATGTTGTATAAGACATTTGTTAGGTTCCTACACAGTTTTGATGTTTTTGACATATTTTGATATGGAGTTGTAATGTGGTAAAGACCTGCCTGGAACTACATAAAACTGTTCGGTCCCTTAGAATGTTCATTAGCCAATCAGAATCAAGGCATTCAACAGCCCCATACTACCGTGTAAGTGAAAATTAAATTTATCAAACAGTTAAAACTAAAATTCAACTAACCTCCGTATATTTAGCAGCATATTTTGTTTAGAGTATATTTTAATCCACAAACATATGGTAGTATTTTATGAGCTCCGTTTCATTCAAACGATATATTATATTTAATTGCGTTAGTTTTGCACCCCCACATTAAAAGAGCTTATTATGTTTAACATGCTAATTAAACTCAGAGTATAATTGTAATCATAATGAGGTTGTACTAGTTGTATGGTTAATGAAGCTATTGTTAAAATGATATGAGTGGCTTGTTTCTAAGGGACTTTCAATGCATGTTCTATAATAAGAAAGGTAAAAATGACATTCATCCATTTAGAACTTATAGGAATTTTTCAGATTGGTTAAAGGGACAGTTCACCCAAAAATGGAGATTTACTCATCCTCAAGTGGTCCCAAACCTTTATAAAAATGACTTTATTCCATAGTAGAACAAAAAATATTATGGTTATCAATGGGTACAGGTTTAGAGCTTTCTTCAAAATACTTTCTTCTGTTAAACACAAAAGAAGTTGAGTCAAACAGGAACCAGTAAAAGGTGAGTGAATGATCTCAGAATGTTCAGTTTTGGGTGAACTGTAGCTTTTAGAATGAGCAGGATTTGAAACGGCATCAAATAGGGAATGTTTACAAAGCATTCTTTGTTAGAACATTTTGTGGACCTGCTTTCATTCAAGGACTTTTCACTAAAAAGTGATTTTATTTTGTGTTGAGCTACATACTTCACACAAGTGTGTGAAGTTGGAAAAAAAGACATTCGGGCTTGAAAACTGAGCATTTGAAATGATAAAGTCATACAAAAGGCATAAAACACAGCATTTTGGAATATTTTATCATTATTAATACGGTGGGTGTTGAACAGTTGATAGTAATGCATAAAGATATCTATTAATGCATATATTAAATGTTTTTATTTTATATTTTAATTGTAGTGTTAATAATAGAAATATAAAAGCATTTATTAAAAAGCTGAAATTTTGCTTATTGAAAGATTAAGCATTTTAGCGTTAATTGACTTACAGTTAACAACACTGAATTCCAGTGAATTCTTTATCTCATGTGATACAATCTCAGGCTCGCTAGGCATGTGCTTGTGTGTGTGCGCCGTGTTCAGACAGGTAACAATACACTAGCTGTCCTTCAAGCACAGAATGTTCAAAATGTGTGCATCGTAATCATAGAAAACCTTGACGAGCACAGACATGGATAAAGAGGAGAAAATGACAAAGCCGGTCCTACAAAACACTAGTGTGCCATCAAACAGTAAAAGCAGCTGCAGTATAGAGGGTGAAGAATCTGTAAAACAATCCAATTTCCAAAAAATACAATTCAAAGCAGGCAAATAAAGAAACAACACCAGGTTTTTTTTCCCCAACATTTTTTGTATTTCATTTCACTTTCGTTTTTCTTTTTTTTTCTTTTTTTTTTTAAATGGAGCGATACATCAACATAAATCAAGATTTATAGAGGCCTCGCAATACAAGTACTTGACACAAACTCCTCCGCCATCCTCTTTTATTAGCTATTAAGAAAGAAAAAAAATTAAAATAAAAATGTCTAAACATGGTGTAGATTCTGCAAGATATGTTTGGAATTTGTAACAGAAGCCTTCCTTAATAGGGGTCGGTGGTCCGAATGCCCCCCAATTCCTCTCCAATATCAAACAAAAACCTCCCTTCCCGACCCAAACCCACACCAGACATCCACTTTTAAATTAAACATGAAGGAAACTAATCAAAACAATAGTTTGCTGAGGCTCATTACATAAAACAAAGACTTGAAAAGACAAACACTTAAAAAGAGGACACGAAAAGGTGGTCATGGGGTCAACTTTTGGTACCTGTTTAAGGGTGTAGGCCTCTCTCAGGTTGTTGTTTTATATCATAAACAGTAAAGCGTTAAATTAACCGAGGCGTTTTTTTCTTTTCTTTAAAGAGTGTCTACACGACTACGCCGATTGAGCGCTCGCCTCTTCTCAAGTGAATGGAGGCAACGATCAAATACAATCAGCAGGTTTTTTTTTGTTTTTTGTTTTTAAATGATAAAGCCATATATTACATTAAAACACTGATTTTTCTTTTCTTTGGATGAGAGAGTTACTTTTAAATACATTAATGATAACATGCAGGTTTCCCCTCGCCGAGTGTCGTTTTAAGATGTGCACCACGAAAAATGGAGTTTAGCGCAAGCAAGTCCTGAACCGCTTGCGGCGTTAAATATAACGAAAAAATACATGCGAGCGACAGTCTCGATGCCTGCGCGCAGGACTCTTGCTATAGTTATCAGCATGGCACATGACCTCAAACGTGTAACGTACAGGACGTCAGAGTCTTAGCGCAGCGAAATCTCCAGCCGCCGGATTTTACGCAATGATAACAGTACAGTGTAGAAAACAAAAAGCAAAACAAAAAGATCTGAAAAGACGATTTGGTAAACAGTTCTTGCAAATTCTGTTCTTCTCAAAACACACAGCACAGTAAAAGCATTCAAAAGAACATCGCTTTGCTTCAGGTAAAAGCAAAGATGAGGCTTTAGTCGATCATATGCGTGGAAAATGGTCCACTCTAGAGAATACAGGCGCACAGCTCAGCTATAGAAATACTAGCGCTGAAGATACTTACAAGTGTGTTGACAGGTACAAAAAAAATCTAATTAAATGAGTCTTAAATGTTTAAAACATCCAACTTGTGGGCTATAATTGTTTTGTAGAAACAGAAAATTAAAAAAGGCAAGAGAAAGAAAATTTTCGGATTAACAAGTATCATATATGTTGAGATCTAAGGCATGTATGCGCATGTTCTGAAATGTATAACCTCACCCTCACTATTTAACGCACATTTTATGGGATTCGTTTGACTGCTAAAGCAGTTAGGCAAAAAAAAAAAAAGTGTAAAATCATGCCATTAACAGCTGCAGCGTTGGTGAAACGTCTAAAAGTGAGTGGAATTAGGCCAAAGACGGATAAAAGCGTGAGAAAGAAATAGAGGGAGAAAGTAAACAAAAAAACATGCAGACACGATTGCTCCTCCTACCATCCTTGGTGATTTTTTTGGATGGTTTTTGCTTTTACCGCCGTTTGATTACAAATGGGTGCAGTTTGAGTTATGAACAGGAAAAAGAAAACAAATGAAATTAAGTAAACATCACGTTTGGTTGAGGGAACACTTGAAAATGTACACGTACGTATAAATGTGTCAACACTTGTTATTAATGCACTCCCCTTAGCTATAATTGGCATTATGAAGATATTTTCCCACATATGGTTTCAATAACAAAACTTCTTTTCTGTTTGATTTGCATTAACAACTATCATACTTGCTTTGGGTATTCACAAATATAATGATTACATAATTAAAACGTTCGATATAATTATATCGGGCCAAGAATTCATTTGCCAAGAGCACAAACAATGATAAAGCAAGTCTTGGTTGTTAAAAAAAAAGAAAGAAAAAAAGAAAAGAAAAATGTCAGAAATAAATCTAATTTATAAATGCAAATTTACAAAATGGATTGTTTTTTTTTTGTTTGTTTTTCTTTTTAAACTACAGAATCTAAGATGACCTTACACCACCCCAATGCTATGTCTATATATATATATTCTGTATTTTATGTACACATGTAATATTCCATCATGTAGGTATTCATTCATCTCAATTTTCCCACCGTTACAGATCTTAAATTTCTTATCATCTATAATCAATAAATAAATAAGAACCATGGTTTGTTTTTTCACTACGCCCTCTTCATGGTATTGTGCGATTCTCCCCGAAATGGTCCAGGAGAGTTTAGCATGTAGGGGGCATCACCTCTACCAAAAAGAGAGAGAATTAGAGGAAAAAAAGAGAGACAGACAGAGAGAAGAAAATAAAACAAAAATAAAAAAACAAAAGAGACAGAAAGGAAAGGATGAGGGAGAGCGCTAGGTAGCTGCTAGGTTACTACGCCTGTGCGTTGGTGCCATTCTTGTCGGGGGAATTGGCTGCGTTGATGGAGTTGGCAGTGCCGTCTGGCTGCTTGGTGTCCCTGCGTGGAGGCATTCGCTCGTTTATCCGGTCCAGTCCGCGTGCTTCCTCGAAGCTTTGGATCTTGTGTTGAGGATTGAAGCCTTGAATAGCTGCAAGTATAGAAGGAGGTAGTTAGATGACATGAAGTGGCCGAGCAATAACAAATGGTTAGTTTTGTTTTGGATGTTATTGGTATCCTTGCGCATATTGTGTGAATATTACAGTGCATGATGGTGAAAGTTTATGAATTAGACTAGACATTATTAAGACTCACTCACTATCCTTCGACTTAGTCCCTGATTTCTCCTTAGACATTCGTTCATCTTCGGAACACAAGTTAAGATGTTTTAGGTGAAATCTGAGAGCTCTCTTATCCTCCATAGAGAGCGATGGTCCTCCTGAGTAGTTCAAAGTTCAGAAAAGGAACCAAAAACATTCCATGTGACTTCAGACTTAACTGTAACCATACAGAGCTTCAAGAACACTTCTGTGCACCAAAAATGACTTTGTTTGCCTTTGACTTCGCTTCCACAACAAGTCAGGGTGCGTGATCACAAGGGGCAGTACAACATATTGCCATTAGAGTCAGCAGCGCAACATGCAAGTGTTGTATTGTCTATAGTAAACATGCAGCCCAATCTGACATGGAAGACATGGTAACCAAAGTCATTTTTTTTACAGTTTTTAGGCACACTAAATTGTTCTTGGAGCTTCGTATGATTACAGTTGAACAACTGAATTCACAAGGAATGTTTTGACAATTTTTTTGGGTCCTTTTCTGGAATGTCTTGGAACCACTGCTGTCTATGGTGGAAGAGAGAGCTTTTGGATTTCATCTAAAATATCTTGATATTTGTGTTTTAAATATGAAAAAAGGCTTCAGAGGATTGGAACGGCATGAGGGTGAGTAATTAATAACAGATTATTTAAGTATATTTTTACAATTACATTTATTCAATCAGCAGACACATTTAACCAAAGCGACTTTAAAAAGTTCTTATGTTATGCTTATTTGTAAGTAAATTATATGTATAATATATGCATAAATAGCATTTCAAAATAGTGTTTTTTTTACTCCCTATTTAGAGTAAATGCTTGATGATGTTTATTTGGGAACACAACATAGACCATTATTCTTCCCATACTAGCAACAAAGTGCTTAATGGCTACTACATTTCTTAAAATAGTTTTGTGTAGAAAATAATACAGCTTATGAATGATAAAAATTGCCAGCCAATCAAAACCTGTCATCTTTTAAAGAGTGTTAGCATTTAAAGCTGCAGGGAACTATTATGACTATTACTCTTTCTGGGGTGTGCACTACTATATTTATTCTTAGTGTGAATGGGGATTCCTTTTTTTCATCTGAAATGTGACTGACTTGTCATTCATGTCACTTGAAATGTGTAATGACTTGTATTACAAAGCAACTAATGCCAAAAAAGGGAACAAATGAAAAACAGCACACATTTGCATTCATGGCAAACAAGATAAACATGTATAGCGCAATAAAACATGGACAGTTTCAATACAAGTACATTTGTCTAGGCTTGACGTTTATAATAAAATGTGGTTTATAGTGATAATAATTTGTTTGTTTTTCATATATTAGAGGAACTAAAAGTTAAAACATAATTTAGGGCTACATGTATTAGTACGTATACACTGAGATATATATTTGTTTCTCTCTAAATAATAAAGTTTTGCGATTTACAGAAAAGTTAATTATATTTTCCAGAAAACACCACCCCCTCCAAGACAAATCGTGAAGCCGTACATGAGTATCGACCTCTGTCTATGACTCAGAATGCATCAAGATAGAATTAATCAATGGATTAAGATTTAATGTTTAACCATAATCTGCATCTCCATGAAATCTGATTTTAAACAATGTGCAAGACGACATGATAGAGAACTCTATTTGATAATTGTGCACACTCACAGAAAGCTGAATCTCTGATTTTAGCATTTTCTTGTGCTTGGATGGACAGAAGGAAATACTCAATCTTGCAGAATATCCTCTAAAACACAGTTAGTTACATCTATAGTGAATCTTAACATAGAAGAAACATGTATCACCATATTGGATCCATGCAATCTCCTTTAAAAGAACTCTAATTTATATTATTAAAAAAATAGGGGAAACAGAAGTATTCTATTTAATATTCTATTATTCATATATTACTGTTCTATTATTTATTATATTCTATTATTAGTTTATAGTTAAGACTATACAGTGTTACTTTTTGTACTTGAATACCAGGCAAACATAAAACACTGTGTTTGTTCCCCCCCCAATTTTATTCCACTAAAAAATTATCCAATACGGGACACAAATATTGTAATATCATTCTAACTGTGAATTTAAGATTGACTGAACCCCCAAACTCAACATGAACTCAAATAGATCTGAACCTTTACAGCCACTGAAGTAGCACAACTACTAAATGTGGGATGTTACTCCACAAAAAGATGAAATAAAGCTAAATATACCAATCAGCCAATCAGAGAAAAAAAAAAAGAGTTAGAAGTAAAAAAGAAACTAGATTAGATAGCATTAATCAGAAACTCTAAAGTATCCACGTCAAGCCTGACATTAAAGGCAAAACAGGCCTAGATTTGAGTTTGTGTGCTTGTTGGTCAGGAAGTGAAACTGATAAAAACAAAGATTCAGTCTCATGCTGAGGTCGGCTCACACCCCTGCTTCCGGCTTCCCCTCTAAAAACAGCTGTGACTTAAACGCTTGTATTCATGATTGTGAGAAATTTCTGAAACGTCCTTTTCTGTCAGCCACATCTATCAATTTCACCCTGGGTTAAAAAAGATAGTTTGCACAAAATCAAATGCAATCATTTATTCATCCTCAAGTCACTCAAGTCAAACTGACATTCTTTTGTGGAACACAAGGAAAAGAAGACATTTTGAAACACTGTGAAAGTCTGAATCCTTTTTGTCATTGTGTGGATGCATTCTTCAAAACTATATTTTGTGTTCCATGGAAGAAAGTCATTTTCTCAAGAAGGTCAGTAAATGATTACATATATTTTTGGGTGAACTACTCTTTAAAGTGTAAGATCACCCAAAAATGAAAATTATGTTATTAATTAGTCACTGTCATGTCGTTCCAAACCCTTTAGAGCTTTGTTTAGCTTCAGAAGACAAATAAAGATATTTTAGATGAAATCTGAGAGCTCCCTCATCCTCCATAGACATAAATAGTCCAGACTTGTTCAAATACAAGAAAAAATACCCTCAAAACAGACCATATGCCTTCAGTGGTTCAACCGTAATATCATCAAGCTACAGGAATACATTTGTGCACACATAACACAAAAACTACTTTATTTAACAGTTTCTTCTCAATATCAGTATAGGGTGCATGTTCATATATCCCTTATGTATTACATAGGACATGCTTGTACTTTGTTTCAAACAGAGGAAGCTGTGTTGGGGTGGAAGTTACTGCATACGCTTGCGAATGAGCACAATATACTGACACTGAGGAGAAGAAACAAATAAAATTTTTGTTTTATGTGTGCACAAAATTACTCATAGCTTCATAATATATATGGTTTGTTTTGAGGATGATTTTTTGGGTATTTTCTCTGGGATTTCAACTAATCGGGAACCATGCTGTCTATGGAGGATAAGAGAGCTCTCCGATTTCATATAAAAGATCTTAATTTGTGTTCCGAAGATAAACAAATGTCTCAAGCGTTTGGAAGGACATGAGTAATTAATAACAATTTTCATTTTGGGTGAACTAACACCAAGTTAGTATATCAACACAGACCCCAATATCAACAAGTTAGTGTGTCACTAATGTGATTATAGTTCAACAAACTAGTAGTTAGAATTAAGTCGGTTATATTTTAGACAGCTTTGGTGTTTTTTTTGTGTGTTTGTTTTTGTTTTGGCAACAAATGTAGATCCAAACAAAGCCCGATCAGAAAATTTGAATGTCTTAGCACTGCAATGTTTGGGTACTGAATAAATCTGCTATTAAATGAAGAGAGTAGGTCAATAATTCAATAATCCATTCAGAAGGACAGTCACTTGCTTTGGGTCTAAATAAATCATCTGTTTTGAACAAATGATTTGAATGAGGATTCAGTGAATCACCCATGAAGACAAGCACTTGTCACCACCTACTGGCGGTTTTAGTGTCATTCATTTATCAGGTTACACTTCACAACAATGTTCCATTAGTTAATGTTAGCTACTGTATTTACTAACATGAAATAGGAAAGAACAGTGATTTTATTAATGATAGTTCTACATTCACTAATGCATTATTCAAATTCTTGACATTTTATTTGCATTGACTAATGCTAACAAAAGATAAATGCATGGATCATCATTTCATCATGTTAGAAAATATATTGACTAACATTAACGAATGAAACTGTAAAGTGTTACCATTTATCACACTATAAAAAGAAAGTGTTGTGAACGTCACTAAATTTTGACTTGTGCAATAATTGAGATGAATTGTACAATAATTAATTTCATCATTAAATGCAAAAAAACAACAACAACAAAAAAAAATTACACAAAGAAAGAGCAAACAACACCTCAACGTGCAAATCAAACAAAAGTGCTAGCTGTAAATGTAACAGGCATGTGAATCACACAAACACAGATTTAAATAAATAAATAAATAAATTAAGACACCGGCGACTACAAAAGGACGAGATGCACACGAAGGACAGGCAGTTAATCACAGGGGGAGGGTGACAGACAGACAACACAGAGAAGGTTTCACAGATGTCTTGCATACCTCGTGCTTCCTCTGCTTCTACGGTGGCTGTGTAAGCATGAGTAGTAGTGCCATGCCCAAAACGAACGGGGAAAGAAAGTGAGTCAAGTTATCAATGCAATCACAAGTCCATTCAATCCCCCTCCCTGTTTCCCATTCATTCATCTTCCCCAACCCACCATCAGCCCAAATGCTTCACATGCCAACACAGGAAGAAACCTGAGAGGTTAGTTTAGTTGCTTCATCCGGGACATAAACAGATTTCATGACTGTTTTTTTTTTTCTGGTGAGGTTTGTTTTTGAGAAACCATGCTTTTGAACCTGAGATGCAAAGGCCTTCTGAACCACTCTTGACATGGATGAGTCTATTTTTAAAGCTGAAGGTATACAATAGCCAAACAAGGAGAGGCTTTCTCAGTTTAAAAAAAAAAAAAAAAAAAAGCATGCAATGCACTGTATACGCTTGATGACAGCTTATTTGTGGCTTTCACAGGAAGATGAGAGGCAAGACAGTTTTGAGCAATGTGTAGTTTTACTGTTAATCTCAACTACTGAAGAGCTTTTTTTGTTTACATCCCCTCCCCCAGTGCTACAGACACATTACAATCATACAGCACTGTTGTGCTTCATTGTTCCTTGACATTTGACCTGAAGAGTCTTTCAATGGATTTAAAGGGACAGCTCACTCAATTCAACTCACTCAACATTTACTGTTACATCCAAGTAGGTGAATTCTTTAGAACATTAAAGAGGACTTTACATGTTCAGTTTTTGGTTTTTTTTTGCTTTATAAAACTTCAGTGTATCGTTAAGAGTCATGGTTATCAGTTTTGATATGAATTTATGTTTTTTTTTTGTGGCTCAATGTGCTGGTAGCACTAAACTTACATTTTATGAATCCCCAAGAACCACAATTTCAGCTACAAATCCTCTTTAATGTTTTGCTGATGGCCTGAGGTCAGCAAATTTTCATTTTTTGGGTGAACTATCCCTTTAGTGGATATAGAATAAAAAACATATTTCAAATTTGAAAAATAGTGTAATTGTGTTTTTTTTTAGAAAATAACCATGTTTTCATCCACCTATTATTATTCGCATTTTGAAGTATTACATAAAAAAAAAATGAGTGCACAACTGAGTAGATAGATTTTAGGTTAAAAAAAGTGCATGAACTAGGATGAAAACACATTTACTGAATAAATTCTAGGATGCACATCCAAAAAAGTAATGTGATTTTGTTAAAAAATAAATAAATAAAATAAAAGTGCAATGGACAGCATTAAATGAACAAACCAGCTGACCGACAACATTAAACAATAAAAAAAAAATGTTTTTATCATTCTAAAATGCCTCAGCCAAAGCCCATCATCAAAGTGGTTCAGTATTATTGCCTCCCAGTCTTGAGCTTATGCGCTCTCTAAGAGCAGTCTCGTGCCATGACTTCATTCATTGTGTTTGTGTAATATTGTGTCGTCTAAAAAATATATATAAACATGTCTGAAAACATGGAAAAATTTTTGCTAATGCGAAAAAAAAAAAAAAAAAAAAAATTTGAAAGAAATGACATCAGTAATTTACAGGAAACATTTAAACTGTGTACAAAACGGTTGTAAAACTGTGACAGTCTGTTTCAGCCACAATTTACAATTCTTGCAATTCTGACTTCACATTTCACAGTTCTGAAAACAAAATCATAAAAAAACCTGATTTGCAATTTTAACTAAGAATGGCAAGATTTGAATTGTGGGTAACTGAGAAAAACAGTTTAGCGAATTTTGATCATATTTAAATTGAGTTTCATGCAATTCTGAATTAAATTGCCTGCAAAAAAAGAAAAACAAAACAGAAATGCAAGAAATATGAAAAGAAAAGTCATATTTAAGCTTCTTGTAGATGAAAGCTTCAATCTGAACCGTTCAGAATTGCACTACGTTTCATTGAAAACAAACCTGCCCATGTTAATGTGTTTGTTAGTAGAAGGGGCGTTCGGGATGCAGCAGGCTGGTGAGTTTGTACAGTGAAGGCCTTGAAAGGAAGGATGGCAAACCAACAGGCACTGGCTAAATTGGGTCATATTGCGTCACAGTCATAAGCTCACGGAGCCCCTCTCACTGTGAAAGCATCACCCGCAGCGGCTCCTTGGCACTTTGCTGCCATCTCTGCAGTGCCTGGAAGTCTAAACGTGTTGATTGAAATCTCCTTCATGACCAAACCCAGATCTTAATTTGATGACCGAGTGAGCTGCACTGTGAGAGAGGCCGAGGCGAGCGACAGAAACAGAGAAATGGAGAGAGGTGGAGACAGAAAGACTAAGAGAGAGAGAGAGAGAGAGAGAGAGAGAGAGAGAGAGAGAAAGAGTGTGAGAGGGTAGCAGGGGATTGGTGGAGAGCAGGTTTGGTCCTCCACAGCAGTGCAGACAGAGCTGAAGGAGACACGGGGGAGAGACTCACCGCTCTGGAGGGTCTGACGGCCCCCTGACAGCACACCCAGAGGCAGCATCCCAGTAGGGGTCAAGCCCTTTAACTGCAGCACGCTCTCATTCTCCTCTCTGGAAGAAAACAAAAACATACATGGTTAAAAGATGGTGACAATGTCAGATAGTGTTTAGGTTCAGGTGGAGGGTAATAAAAGGGATAGATCTGAAGAGAAAGTTTACTCAAAAAGAACATTTATTTGGTGTTTTTCTAGGTTAATTCTTTTCTTTAATATAATTGTCTATTCACATTAGTTTTAGATAAAAGGAGTCCAAAATAACAATAAAAAAAAACAAAACTCTTGTTGGTTTCATGTGGTTCTGAAACTATTTTCGCATTTTCAGTTCCAGTTGAACGTAATGTGAAGTGACCAGATCAACAAAATGTTCTTTAAACCTAGAGCTATTGCGAGTCTTCTGTGCACATTGAGAGTTTTATTTAAACGCATTTTATTTGATCAATTATTATTAGGTTTTTAGGGTTGACATTACAATCTGAACTACCCTTGCCTCGTAAAAAAAGAGCAAATTATGTGACTTAAGAAAAGTGTGTTACTTTCTTCTGAAATACTTTTTTTTTTTTTTTTTTTAAGTATTACATAAAGGTTAACAGTAACATACAAAAACTAAAAAATTCAATGTATCCTAAATATACAGGACATTTCTCCAAATTAGGTAACATTGTTTACCTTTTAATTTTCCAATTAAAAACATTTAAACCATTTTTTTATTTGTACATACACTATTTTAACAGTACATTACATCATTTACACATGCATAAAACAGACAGATACTACTTTAGTTCATTACATAGTCATTTGTCTTTTTATTTAACAAATATGGTTTACAAAATATTTGCCTTTAATTTTATGTAAAGCACTTTGAATTACCATGAATTACCATGTGTATGAAATGTGCTATATAAATAAACTTGCCTTGCCTAATATCATTTAACTATAATCAACAGATCAATTCAATAATTACATTTTACAAACCCTGCATATAATCTTCTAACATTACCACTAACAGATATTGTTCCTGTTTTTAAATAGCTTAGCATATTTTTTGTGTGGTTTGTTTGTTTTACAGATAGAATGTCAGTGCATAAAAAAAGCAATGTGTGAGCAGAATCGTCGTCCATGAGGGATTTGCTCTGTATGTGAAGGGTTTATATTCACCTAAGAACAGAGAAAACTCTGGCCATCTTTCCAATGGCACGAATCTTATTTCGGATCACCTCCTTGCGGACTGCCGGGGTGCCACCTGCCACAAACACACACACAAACAAACAAGAACAGGGAGATATAGAGAAAAAATATATAGTAAGATTCACTGATGGTACAATGAGAACGGTTTTTAAATGTACTACTTGAGACTTTGTAAAACTTGTATAAATGCGATAAGACAGATCATTACCTGCAAACGAGTCTTAATCTCACAGCTGGAGTCAAACATACTCCAGATCAAATGAGGCATTACATCCTGAGCTCCCATAAGGAATAAATAAACCCCATTTCAAGACTCAAAGGCTCACAGACACACAGAGGAAGTGTGTCAGGCCAAGTTAAAATTATGCACCATTGGAAAAGAAAAGAAAAAAAAAAAAAAAAAAAAAAAAAAAAGAAGGACAAATCAATCGGGCATCAAGAAGAGTAAATGGGACACTGTATTCCTTCATGACAGCTCTTCAGATGTGGGCTGGGGGCGTTTAGATCAGCTTCATCTGCTTTTTATACAGCAGGAGAGAGGCTTCACTGTACTTCACGGCTCTCGCATTAAGAACACTAATTCATTTGCAATTACTGAAGCGACTGACTGGAGAGACCCAGATTGTCTCGTGTAAACTGCCGAGGGCATGTTTGGCTAAAAAGCAATGATCATTTTAATGTATTGTTTTTTTTCATAAGCATGTATGAAATATGAGATTTTCTCCTAAATGAGTTTAACCTTCAGTAACATTTATAAATACCAAACTTCATAGTTTTATTCATATCTGTATTCTGAAGGTTTTTAGTTGTTTTTTACAGAAGGATAAGTACATGCATAATATGGCCTGATTATATATATACACACACACACAACAAATTATATAAACTAATTTTTTTTTATTCATTCTATTTGACCTCATCCAATGTTTAGATTTTTTGAGCTAGGAATGTAAGAAAATTAGTGTACACTCATTGAAATATGCCTCATTCGAAGAAAATAATAGAATAGAAAATAGAAAAATGTTTGCAATTATTATTGCAATCAACTGGGAAAGTATAACTTTTTTATAGATTTATCCCTATTCACCTGTAGTCTTAAATAAAATGGAAACAAAAGCAACAGCTAATCATGAAGTACAAACTAAACCATGATCAGAAACAGGTGAAACAATACAGCAGGCAGCACATAAAAAAACAAAACAAAAAAAAACACAATTAAATGCTGAATTCATATTTAAAGCAATCCTCACACAAGAATATAGTGTCCTAAATGGAAATATATGGATTATTCACTGAGGACTAATGCACATTAATCTGAGAACTATTATTTGATGAGAAGAGGGGCATGCTGGTATATATTTAACAGAGCTCAAATCCACACCGAGGAGACAAAAGAGTAGAAAGGAAGAGGACTTTTCAATGAGAAGGCCAACGAAGCACACTTTAACATTTCATTAAATAAGCGTTTTTTTTTACGCTTAAAGTTAGAATTAGTCTTAATTAAACATTAGTAGCTAAAGTTACAAAAAAGGTTTTAAATTTGCACATTTTTATGCAACAAAAAAAAAAAAAAGGAAAAAAAAATTCACGTTTTGGTGGATTTTTGTTTGTTTTTTATTATTATGTTTCTTAATATAGACATACTGAATTAGTCAAAATAGAGGCCTATGAAAACAAGACACTAGAAATTTTATTTTTTTTGTTCAATTATCGCTCAGAAAGTGCTAGTAAAACACTGAAGTAAATATGAAAGAATGAAACCATATCCTCCAGTGAAGAGTACTTCAATTAAAACATCAAAAAATATCACAGTGAAGCTGTTTTTTAAATTCTTTGAGCCCTAAAAGCTTAGCAATTTTTTAGTAATTTCTATGCATTTGTTATATAAATATAGCAGTGTCAGCTTTTTTCCCAATTTTATGCTGACCTACCATAGAGTGCTCTACTTAATTCATTTGCCAGAAAAAATCCAGAAGCTACAATGCTGAAAAAGCTTCAAATACAGAATGAAGTTCAGAGAAACAACTGGTTTGTTGTTACCTTCGCAGGTGTCGTCTCCCTCTGACATGAGCTCATCATCTGAACAGATGTTCAACACGTTGACCAGCATCTCCGTTACTGAGAACACATAAGAAAAATGTGGTTATACATAAGCTTTCTGAACCACAAACCAGTCCTGTGTAAAATAATAATAATTCATTAAATGCTTTAATTCTATAAAGTGACATGCTTCATAATGTCCTTCCATCTTATAATTGTGTTGTCTGAATGTTCTATTGAGAATCAAAAATAATTTTTACCAGCCATTGCACTTCTAATGGGCATCAAAATTAATGTAATTAAAGATTCCAGTTTGTTACTTACCTTTCTCCCCGACGAAGGGCAATGACCATGTGAACACATCCATGAAGTTGGGCAGCCAGTATGGATGAGGAGAGCAATTGAACTGCCGGATGTTCATCACGTTGTTCTCGTATTTCAACACAGCAGCTTGATGGATCAAACCAGAAAATGTGTCAGAAACCCTTTTCTGATTGTGTAGGACTGAAGGACCTGATATACTCACAGCAAAGCTCAGTTTCGATCATCATTTGTGGGTTAAAAAGAAGTTTAAAATACCTGAGGAGCGGTATACTGATAGCAAACATCCAGAGCGACATTGAAATATTATGATTTGCCAGCCATATTGCTTTCACCCAATAATTTATGGATTTTAGAAGGGTTTTGTCTGGCGTCTTCTAGGGCTACATGATATTGTGAGAATATGAGATACTGTTGTTGAGTATTGCGATAACTAATAATCATATATATATATATTAAAGGTATATATATTATATATATATACACACACACACACACACACACACACACACACACACACACACACACACACACACACACACACACACACACACACACACACGTATTTCTTGACATTTACATTTCCCTATAGAAATGCTATTATTAACTATTTTTAAACATAATTAATTCAAATGTAATGATCTTATTAAAAAGGGTAATATATATTTTCTGATCTAATTAAATCTAATTCAGAATCTTTAAAAAGTGCAAACATTCAGACTTTAAAACACTATGAATGAGTGAAAACCTCAGCAGATATTCTGATCTTATCGGCTGTTGTCATTTCTCTCATCTCATATCCTGCCAGATTTTTTTTTTTTCAGGTTCACCTGAAACCAGGTTCACCTAGGTTCACCTTTGGGTCACTCTAGCAGAACAGCACCTACTGGGGAGGTGGGTATGAAGATGCTAAAGCACCACTTGATTGGTCAAAACTGAATAAACAAACTATGCATGCAACTAACAAATGCTTGGCACATAAAATAAATTGAATTTCTCTGCAATATTTATATTGTGCATAGAACTATTGCGATATTGATAATTTCTCTATATATGGCGCTCTAGTGTCTTCAAGATGATGCAATTGCACTAAGCAGACATTCGCTATACACATTATAATAAAAATTATAAAAGAAAAAGTAACATGATTAAAAGCTACATTATGTTAGCATGGTGGCACCAGCTCAAACACTTCTCAAGAGCTCTTACCTTTATTGTTATACACGTCTAAGTAGTTTGGTGCAGAGAAGATTGTGATTAATGAGGGGAATCCTGTCGTCTGACTTTTTCTGTACATTCGATACCTAAAGGGGTCAGTGAAACGGCACAGCAATTGTCAGCGAGGGCTCGTCCAAATAAGCCAAGAAACTGAAGTGTGGTGTGCAGTGAACTCACCCTGCATCTTGGGCTTCATGTGCTCTTATAACTGACAACAAGTTATTATTCATCAGAAAGTCACATACTGCAGGGTAACTGTTAAGAGGCGGAGAGAGGGAGAGAGAGAGAGGTGTAATTAGCAACTCCAGCAGTCCATCAGTCAAAATGGCATGACTAACATTGAGAGGTGCGACTGTGAATGTGGACTGAGTAGGCAGCGATCAAATGAATGCGCATGTGGGCAGACTGTCAGCTGGAGTACCTGTAGAAATAGGAACATCCTCTCACGCTGTTGTGACAAAAGTGCTCGGAGGTCTTTTCACTGCCGTAGTCCTCGCCAGGGTCAGACCACAGCAGGTCGCACATCGGCCCGAATGCTGGCGGCTCTTTAAACCTGTCTAACTGCAAGAACAGCAACGCAAAGCAAACAGTTAGACCACAAGAACTCAATGCTTCTGTTCTAACTTTTTCATCACTTCAACAATACAAACACAATCAGTTTGTATTTGCTTCATATTTGAAATTTACAAAAATCTATCTATTATGATCTATCTATTAATGGAATATCCATCCATTAAACAGCAATATATTAACCGCATACATACAGGCAGTCTATAATTAATAATACTTCAAATGAGCATTACAGTTATAAATATTATATTTCAAAAGCAATAATAATAATAATAATAAATATTTTTTTTCAATGGCAAAATTAGCAGACCATCTTTACTTTATTATATAACATAAAATGCATTAAAGTGTAGTTAATAAATTAATACATATAATTATATTTTTAATTTAATTTAGCATTTATTATTGTTGTTATTATTATTATTATTATTATTATTATTATTATTATAGTTAAACTGCATTTACTTACACTACAAAAAAATAAGTATTTAATAAAATAATTAAATGTTTTATTTATTAAATAAAAATATTATTGCTTAGTTACCATTAACAGACTTGTGTATTTTAGTAGAAATAGGAAATCTTATTAAAAGTTTAAAATATTAAAACTGAAGTCTCGAGTCTCTTTATAATAATAATAATAATAATAATAATAATAATAATAATAATAATAATAATCATCATCATCATATTTTTTACAATAATTAAAGTCAATATATTCGCTAGTGCTCAGACAACAAAATTTCTAACAGCAAGGCAAATCAGTCAGTTCATCTAAACTCCATGTCTTTTTTTTTTAGCTCGAATATTCTTAGCAGCAATGCTTGAAACAGATCAGTTTAAAGATGCAACTTCTCACAAGACGGCTTCAGCACGTTGACAGCTTGCTGTGGTTTAACAGCACAACTCCCTGAGAAGCTGCAAATCTAAAATCATCCCCTTCAAAAGAACCATCACAACAACACTCAAAAAAAGTAAAACTCTCCACCATCCAATACAGTCGTAAGCAACAAAAACACAAACCGAGATAATGCCTCAAAAACGTACTTTCCGGATGTCGTCGAGGCAGGTGACCTCAGGAGAAAGGCCTCCATGAACGCAGAGGAACTGCTGGTTGAGCAGAGCGGCCAGAGGAAGGCAGTCAAAGGCCTCCATGCAAGCATCATACACCCGCTCCGTGTACTTAATCTTGCCTGCAATGAGAGCAGCACAATAAAAAAATAAAAACACCAATGTATCTCCGAACACTTGCAAACAGAGCGAATGAGTTTTTCAAGCCAAGGCTGTCACACTGGTCCCTTTGACATATCACAGTAATGCTGGGTGGGTGAGGGCAGAACAGGGCTTGCCAACTTTCCAAGGAATAGATGGAGGAGGAGGATGTCGCATGCCTTGTTAGGTGATGTTGCAAGCAGACGCGTGTGCTAATTGGGATGAAGCAAGGAAAGAAGCGCGGCGGGAGGCTGATTAAAAAGAGGCTGAGGCCAGAGACCGGTTACACGTGGAACACAGGGCCTGCATAACGCCGTTAAATCCTGACATTTTAGAACGGGCCAGCCGCGCCGTGTATTGTAAACAGCAGCACTGACAGATGAGAAACAGGCTGCCTCGTGATGAGCAAAAGAACAACACTGCAATGAAGCAGCACATCCTTATCAAAGGCTCGTTGATTAGCTGGATTGGGTGAACAGCCAGCCTCCATTTAGGCTGAATGAACACATTAAGAGCCAAGATTTCTGCTGATGTCAACAGGAATGCCATTGGATCCTGATTGGCTAAATTGGGAGAGCTTTTGATGCAGGCCACCGATCCATTTGACGTTACACAAAGCTAAACATTTGATTATTAGTTGGCAGAAGACTGTGGATGTTTTGTTCGGTTTTCATGTTGGCGCCAATTAATTTTGGAGTTCTGCACTGGTGCATTGCACTCCCAACCAATCTGTAGGTTTTACCATTAATTAATATGTAATTAATACATATCAACCTCTTTAACATTATAAAGTGCTTGCTGAGGGACTGGTATTTGCTGTTTTGCAAATATCACAGTGAGTCTAACATTAATTTTCAAACTATATGTTTGCCAAGTACTTTATTTTTAAGACCGAAGGTAAACTATCTGATTCAGTGCTTAACAAGGCAATAAATGTCACGTAAAAAAGGCATTAAACTCACAGTATTTAAGACTGAATAAAGCACATAATCAGCACCTGAGGTGATCATTGTCATAGTAGTTTATGCTGTTGTTCA
>CAIGQV010018202.1:17774251-17784752 GCA_903798115.1 Danio jaintianensis
ATACATACATACATACATACATACATACATACATACATACATACATATACACATATATATATACATATATACACATATATATATACATATATATATATACACATATATATATATACACATATATATATATACACATATATACACATACACATATATACACATATAATCTACCTTTTTAATTTGCAGGCTATAATCATTTTTTACAGCATAAGCTTTATACTCAATCATTAAAGCATACAGCAATACAGTCATACTAATCTGATCAATGTGAAGTCTGAACAGAATGGATGAATTCTGAACTGTGTTGATGAATTGACCAATAACATTGGTTGTAGGGCACACCCTGGACTTAACTGGTTTTGCCTGAGGGGGGATTCATGCAAAAACAATGCATGACCTAACTACCCCTGGAATGTGTAAAAGTTTGTGGTAGCAAGTTGACAAGTTATTACTCAATTCATGACAATAACTGAAAATACATCATTGCACAAGGTTGAATAAAAAAAAATGCAACAGCAAGTTGATTTCCAGGTACTAAACGTGAAACATATGCTTGGTAATAAAGGTTAACAACATTATTGGTCCGAATTTGGGATTCTCCCACGAAGCTGTGTGGGTTATCAGAACACATATGGCCACAGCTGGTCCTGTCCCTTCCCCCAACGAACACGCACAGGCCTTGTTAAGAAGACATGAAGGCCTTGCCGTTGCGGAGAAGACAGCTTAAACAAACCCTTGACAACCTGGGGGCTGGGATTTTACATTCAGACGATGTGCGCATGAGCAAATGCTGAGGCAGGCGGCATGCAAACAAATGCCTGCTGGAGTTGCTCTGCAACCCTCTGAGCCTTGAGCTATTTTCAGTTGCAGGAATTCCACAACATTCAAACCAGTTTAGGAGGAGTTGGGAAGTTACGTCCTGAAATTGGGGTGGGGTAGAAGGCCAGCTGTTGGCATCGATATGGAATCCTCTCTGCCAGGGTCACAGGCCAGGTTGGCACAGCTTGCTCTCCAAAAGAATGCGGGCCTGGCCGACATCCACGGCTTTAAGCGCTGGGACCACAGGCATGATAGACCACAATAAAGCTTGGAGCTCAGCTGACTGCAAACCTGGGACTCCAGGGGTGGAATTAGGAGCAAAGAATCAAATGGCTTTATACAATAAACTGTTTTTGATGACTTTGGAGTCAGTTCAGGCAGAAACCATCAGAGGGTGTTGGTCTTGTTGCATGCCAGTATGAGGAAGAGAAAGAGAGTGAATCTTTCATGGCTGACAGAATAAAGGAAGAACACCTGCTCATTTGCCTGTTTTAACTAAAGCTGTAACAGGGCTATTATCTGGCTCGAGGGCTGAGTTCACCCTTCTGAGAAAATGGCAGTGAAAATGTGTAACCTCTCGGTGTGGTGCATTTGCATGTGAAAATGAAGCCCTCAGGATGGGGGGAGGATTTTACTATCAAAGTACCAGGATATATATTTACCCAGCAGTGAGGCAACTGTACTACATTCGTGACGTACACAATTCTTGTTATATCGAAGTCCAGTTAAATATAAAAATAAAAAGTTATGCAACTTAGTAGTTTTTGCACTCTCACCCATGGCCCAACAATAAACATACAACAAGTAATTGCCCCCAAAGACGCATCTGAACAAAAACTATTTGTTTTTTGCCATGTTTAAAGGATATTAAATTAGTCTCAGTTTTATGTCATTTCAGACACCACTGATTTCTATGTAACAAAACATCTTGAGGCTGGTGAGCAAATGATGAAAAAGTTTTCACTGTTGGGTGAACTATCCCTTTAAGACTTGTTTGGACCAGTGTGCATGTATATTAATAAGGAAGCTAGAAAAGGCGTAACTTCCTGTGTCTGCCTGATCTGTGGTTTAATCTCACTAACTGTTTTTTTAAACTGATATTAGAGAACATTTCAGGTAAGAAATCATATGGACATTGAAGTTCTTGGCAAGGAGGACAGGAGCTATCTTGGGCGGTAAGAGCGAACCTAGAGAGAGGCCATGGTGGAAGGGTGAGAGACTGGGCCTGAGGTCTGTTAATCATGCATGAGGACAGAATAATTACACAAGCAGGGTGACGTTGACCCTGACAGCTCTAGTTTCTATCTGTAAATAAGCCAAAAGGTCAAAACATCAAATTTACCAGCAGCCTGATCGGGGTCCAAAACTGTATAGTGTCAGCTGTGTAACTTGCTCCAGACAATGTGGATTAGATGGTGAAATGACTTCGGGTGGGCAGGGTGCTGATGTTCCCCACCCCTCAAAAAAACAACAAAAAATATCTACAGATTGCAACCCAGCTTGAATTGCTCTCTCATGCTAACCTTTAAAGCTTTTAACTGACTGCTGGACCACGTTTAACTACACAACACAACAACCGCTGCACTGTCTGCCATTCTCAGCAGGCGAAAGTGAGGAAAGAGTTGCATGGAAACGTCTAGCAACTAATCAAAGCTTTTAAAGGCACTTAACCTCATCTTTCCTCCGCCTCCGTCACATTGTTCCAAGCCTGGCTCAGCTGATGAGTGCGGAGTAGAAAAGTGCCGCTGCGATCCTTGATTCCCCACGCTCCGTGCTTTAGCTGTGGGAGGACTCATCAAGACGCGGCCTTGGAGAGAACCTCAACTCCCACTCAGCACTTCAATCATGCTGGAGTTCATTCACGCAAAGCTTACAGTCCGTTTGAAGACAAGCTTTTGTCATTTTACCTTCTAAACACAATGTTTTCTGGACAAAACTGACAAAAGCATACTGTCAACAAGCTTTTAATTTTTCATCATTCGAGCCTACTGAATTCATCTGAATTTCATCAGCCAGAAAAAAAAACAAAAAACAACGCCTACCAATAACTCAGAGGTGGTATAGTAGAATTCTGGCACTCAGCATTGATGGGTCACTAGATAAGAGCGCTTAAAAGACGTCAACAACCTAAGATGAAGTGCAACAGTTGGGTTCTAGAGTTCAGAGGAACTGATTTTCAATGAAAGCTAATTCATAAGAAGAAAAAAAAAAAAAAAAAAACCTGACCTACTGTGAGTTCTGAGGTTAACCATTTTAAACTAAATACAGAACATCACATTGATTTTGGCCACTCATAAGCAGTCTGAAAACCCAAACATTTTTTTAAAACAATGTCTTTATCATCCCTATGCAAAATAAAAAAGGTGCACAGGTGTATATATTCTTTACAAAGTGACCTTGCTAGCTACTTTCCTGGTATGCATAATATTGAAACATATGAAACATAAATGGACAAATGCACTTCCAGAAAAAACAGCACTGAAAAAAAGTGTCTGGGAGGGAACACTGCATTTTAAAGGCGAGTTCACACAATCTTTTAATACCAAAATTATAAGATTCCAACTCGTCGGGATCACAATTACAAGTTTCATACTAAGGATATTCTGAGAGCTAAACTAGTACCATGTGACCTCTCTACAGATTAATTTAGTGTTGTCATAGAAACACAGTTCTGAGCCAAAGGATGTGAACAGCTTCAGAACAGAACATCATCTTAAAATGTAGATAATTAAGTGAATGCACCCTAACGTTTACATTATTTCTCAGACAACATATTCACTCCACTCTCTTGCATTCTTTTTGCATAATTCTCCAGTTCAAATGTTCTATATCATGTATGTCTGGCCATCACAGTTGACAAAACAAATCCCACAAAAACACTTTTCAGACAGCCTGCAATTACGCATATGTGTAGTGCAAAATCCAGGTGTTGGAGTGCTTAAACTGAAAGGAGGCATTCAGTGAAACCTGGAACCAATTTAAAGCTGAAATGCTTCTGCTCCTGAAAAACGAAGATCACGAATTCTAGTCAGAAAGAGGGTTGAGCTCTTTTTTTTAATGAGGAGGGTTTTTTTTTCTTGTCTATAGCGATTTAGATTGCTGAATGGACTGACTCGGGAAGGAAGACGCAAGTCATTACGGCTCCAGAACTAGACTACTAAAGAGCCCAGTGCCAACAGCTCATTACAGAGGCTGTCTAATTGAGCCCGATCAGCTAAAACACAGCGAGCTGACAGCAGCAAATAAGAGGCTGAGAGGCAAGAACACACTATATATGTCAGCGGACACAGTAGTTTTAATCAAAAACAAGTCAAAGTTCCCCGGGTGCTTCTGTGTCCATGAAGACACTGACCTAATGATCCAATTAGAGCATTACTCGACTGTCTCTCATTGCTTCGACATGAGAAACTCCCATGAGCCCTTGATAGGGAGCTGATGTTTAAATGAATTACCTAAGCAGAGGTCAATCCTTCCTTGATTTTAAAGTAGGATTATTTGTATGGGGTTAATTGGGATCACAGGGATAAGTTCAATTAGTTTAGTTCTACCTTCGTTCAGACAAGAGTACAGCATTCACTTCTCTCAAATTCCCTTGCCGACGTTGCCGAAAGCCAGAAGAACGATGGATGCAGGAGAATGAAAGCAAATACACTGCAGTAATTTGAATTAATGTTAACAGAGGCACTTTTGTGTACTGATAAAGCAGGTAAAGGCTCTGCGGACTTAATAAAATAAGTCCTTCTAATAAGTCCACCAAAAATAACACATAGGGCTAAATAGGCAACTTTAAAGTTACATTAATCTTTTATTTTGAAATGTGCATACCAATTCAGTTATAAACTGTGAAACATAATAATCTCTCATAATAAGATTTAAATGCCTATTCAGTTTTTTTATTAATAATATATTAAAAATAGATGAATGAATAGACCATTCATTTTATGATGTATACCTATTCAAATATATTGTATAATATAAAGCAAAAAATACATTAATATATACATTTATTTATCTATTCAGCATCTGTAGACAGATAGACAGACCACACGACCAAAACGCCAGATATACAGAAGTTAAAAATAAGAAGACCTGCCATGCAAAGTAAAATGTGACTTGATACAGCTTTGGTAGTTTCATTTTCATGAATTTCACGTGTTTTGCATATCCAGACCACTACGAGTATCATGCATCCCCACTAACATCCCCATAATGGCCTAATTCACTAATAAGAGCTTTGCCTCTGCGTAATGTTTGCACACTGGAGCTTAAAACTTCATTGATCTCATTTAATTCACGCTAATTCATCCCACGCAGCCCGAGCCAGCCTGTCAAATTAGCCATCAACATGTGTCATTACACTTTCTAAGTTATCCAAAAGTCAGTCAACACAACAGATGCCCTCGCTTGCTTATATTTATATTACACATAAACTGAATGTCACCCATCAGCTACCAGAGCGGGTTAGCTAACACAAAACCCACCCGAAGTGAACAAAAACGCAGTTTCACAAACACAATATACCTTTCACGAGCCTTTCGGTTGTGGATTGTTTATTCTGATCCTTCCCCGACATTCTTCAGTGTTTCTCGGTGGAATATTTGTAATTCCTTGTTGTAGCTGAACCCAGCTAGTCGTCTTAGCCCGCTAGCTCGGCTAAGCTACTGACAAAAGTCCTGACCGCTCCGCTGTGAAAGCGGGGAAACGGAGTCAGAGAGCTCGTCCGGGTCGCTTTACTGATATGTTCGCTCAAACGGTGGGGGAAAGGGGAAGGGGGAGCCCACTGCAACGGCAGAGTTTTATTTTCTGCCGTGTCTGTCCTTCGGGTTTGCTCACACAGGCGACCCAGCTGCTGTCAATTTCTCTGAGGGAGTAGCGATGTCCAACTCGTAGACGAATCGTTCGAGTCGGATCATCTCAGGGAATCGTTTGAACCTGTTCGTAAATCCAGTCTGAACGGTTCGCAGACGAAAACGACTCGGTTCTCAAGTGAACACTTCACCGATTCACTGAACTGAGAACCGTAGAGTTGAGAGAGTTGAGTAAATAGCTAAATAATCCCCGATAAAATGCAAATGGAGATATTTAATTAACAACTTTATTAATTTGAAAACATAACATGTTTATTAAAATGTATAATCCTGATAATCTAGAACATTCTGCTGCAAAATTTGTTTTTAGAAGGTTTTAGAAATTAATTTAATGTTAAAGTCTAAGATTTGAGAATAGAATTAAATTCAACCAGAAAAAAATGAAAATTAGATGAAAATGCAAAAAAAGGACTTACACAATTTTTACTTTAAAATGCATACAAAATAAAGAAATTAACAACTTAATAAACTTACTCTGCAAAAGACCGAATTTATTTATAATCTACAGTAGCCTATATGGGTTATAAATGATTTACAGTATAATTTACGTCTTGGAGAAATTGTTTCTTTTTATTTGAAAAGGGGGGCGAAAAGGGATATTTGCTGGATAATTTGGCGGTTCATTCCGCTGTGGCGACCCCAGATTAATAAAGGGACTAAGCTGAAAAGAAAATGAATAAATGAATGACTATTTGAAAAGGTTTGTGAATATGTGTTGCACTTCCTGTCTAAATTATCACCTTACTAAACGTTAGGTGATTTTTAATTAATTGAATGAATCCTACTGGTATAGATTTTATAGGAAATTGAAATGATTTTTATTAACCATTGGGATTCATATATTGTCCATAAATGAGAACATTGACAAACCCATCTAACACATTCAGAATGCCATGAAAGTGTGTAAAATATGTAAAAAAAAAAAAAAAAAAAAAAAAACTTGAATTACGTAGAGGGGAAAAAATATACTTATTTCTGTCAGTGGCTTTTAGTTTATGCTGCCACGTCAGTGACGCATTAACGCCATGACGTAAATGAATCGATGAATTTGTTGTAGCTCTGATCCATTCAAATGAACTGTCCAAAAGAACCGACTCTCGAAATTGACTCGTACTTCATCTCTGTAAGGAAAGAGAGGCGGGGAAGCCTGAGGCGCGCGACAATAAAAAGGCTCTGCTCGAGATTTTGCCAGTTTTAGTCAAGCGATTACAGCGGCCTGTTAATAATAAAATGTTTTCTATTTGTTTTTACTGTAACGCTCAAATTCACTGTTTGTCTTTCCGCTTTCTTGCTCGATCCCCTGAGTCGCCCTGACTCCCTTCTTGCGGATTAAACTCTAATCCATAGTGCAAACGGATTTCCTACAATATGGCGGCTTGGGCTCAGCACACACATTTGTGGGTAGTGTAGTTTTTAACATAGGATATCTAGGGAAGTTGTGCATAGTTACAAATAATGATAATAATCATCCGAAGATCACGGTATACAGAAGCGCAAGCAGGAGAATGTTGTAATGGTGAATGGTAGAGAATTCATAAACAGTAATCAAGCATTGTCACCTAGTGGTCAAATTGAGAAAAGTCTGATTCTTTCATTGTTTACTGCGTTATAAACCAAACTATTTATGCTAAAAATAATTTGTGGTGTCAGTTGGCATTTCTGTGTAGAGTTTGCATGTTCTCCCTGTGTTCGCGTGGGTTTCCTCCGGGTGCTCCAGTTTCCCCCACAAGTCCAAAGACATGCGCTATAGGTGAATTGGGTAAGCTAAATTGTCCGTAGTGTATGAGTGTGAATGGGAGTGTATGGGTGTTTCCCAGTGATGAGTTGCGGCTGGAAGGGCATCCGCTGCGTAAAAAAAATATGCTGGATAAGTTGGCGGTTCATTCCGCTGTGGCGACCCCAGATTAATAAAGGGACTAAGCCGAAAAGAAAACTAATGAATGAATAATTTGTGGTTCTACACAGGCAGGAGAAGTTTTTAATTGTGAATAGAAGTAATCCAGAATTTTCATCTATTGGTCGAGCTGTTTCATTTTTCGGTGGTTTGTAAACCTGACTTGCACTGATGGCTACAATAAAAATAACAATGTGTTTTACACAAATTGGAGAAGGTTAGAATTGAAAATTGAGATGATACAAAATCCATAAACAGTAATCCTGCATTGTCGCCTAGTGGTCAATTTGAGAAATGTTCCTTTTTGTTGTTCATTTGTTGGTCTTCTATACTGTAGGCTATATTAATAAACATGTGGTTATTGGCCTGCTGTAATTTGTCACGCTGGAAATCATTTTTACAAACTGGTTTTGCCGAACAGTGATATACAGATCACAGTAAATGTAAGGTCTAAACTCATTTTTACTACCTAAAAACCTCAGTATGGGAGAAGATGACCACTTTAGGCGTTGGGTGATTTTTATGCAGTAAGGAAATTAATTCAGAGAAACCATATCTGTTCTAACAGAAACAGTACAGTGAAAAAATGATTCATTGAGTTTACTAAATCAAATTTAAGGCAAGTGGTTGCAAACAATTTATATGGGCTGAATTTAAACAAACAAATTAAGTTGAACATTACTACATTTACATAGTTTGTTTAAATTCAGCCCATATAAATTGTTTGCAACCACCTTTAAAACAATGTAAATCCAATGAATCGTTTTTTTCAGTGTAGCAAGTCATACATTTCTATAAATAAATGATAATAAAATGAAGATAGTTGAATGCATTTTAAAGAAGGTAAGCAAATAACCATCTAACAAACTTGTATTTCTAGTATTTATAGTAGACCTAACTAAGTTGGTGTAGTCTACTGTACAAAGCCAAGATTTCTCGGCAGAGGGCGACCTTGTACTGCATTCTACTGTTTATGAACATTAAAATATGAGCCTGATGAGTGTGCTAAGGAAAGTGTGCTTCATTGCATATAAATAATAATAATAATATTAAATAATAATTAGAAGAGAATTTGGAAGATAATTTTTCCATTGGAATGGATAAAAATAATTATATGAATAAAAACAATAGCAATTTTAATATTAATAATAGGCTAATTATTACAAACGTATTAGTTACTACTTATTTAAAATAATAAAGATAATTATATAAGTACAATATTATTAATCATAAAATGGTATATTTGTATTATTAATAATAAGCAATAACACATTAATATAAAATAATATATAGCTATATTAATATTATTATTGATAACAATTATAATAGCAGCATAATAACTTTAAGTTAGCCAGACAGACAGACAGACAGACAGACAAACAGAGATAGATAGATAGATAGATAGATAGATAGATAGATAGATAGATAGATAATATTTATAGTAGGCCTGTAAATTCAAAGAATAGGCTACATAATACTTGATGTGACCGAACGTTGCCATGCAACAAAAATAACTCTGCTGACGTTTTATCGAAGCTGAAAACAGAACTGAAAGCTGTTATGAAACCCGAAGTGGAACTAGCCTATGCCCCTGCTGAAAAAGAAAAAACACCACAGATCATTTTAATGGGTTTCACTGCAAATGCCAACATAGCCTATTCCATAGAATGTATTGGTTTTAAAATGCCACAATAGAAAGCAACACGAATTGTACCTGTAGATATTTTGATGTAGACAGGGGTGTTAAAGTTTTCTTAAAAACTCATCTGTTTTCATTTAAAGTTATCACACAGTGATTTAATACCAGCATTTCTTTCCTCAAAAAAATTCTGTTTAATACATTTGTTAAGTAGGCTATAGACTATTTTATTTTGGAAGGCGAGGTGGTTCACACGCAATTTCGCTTATCAGAGAGACTCTCCAACTAGGCTACTTGTTTCTCCACACTGAGAGAGTGAGAGAGTGTGTGTGTTTAGTGTTTCTGGTCTCCTCGAGTCTCAGAGAGCCTGGTTTCTCCTGTATTTGGCTCTTGTGGCGCTCAGAATCTGCAAACAGAAAGCTCATCTTCATCATGACACTCACTCTCTACTTCAAGCGCGCGGAATATTTGTTCACGTTGAAAATATCAACAACACAGTGATGTTCACGACACATGGCGCCGAACTGGTTTTGGCTACCAAAGAGACCGAAATCGCCTTTTTCAATGGGACAACAGAGTTTTTTCCCACTGCATTAACCACAGCGGAGCCCAGAAATAATGGTTCCTGTGGGGAGCAGCAGACTCTGGATCTGGACTTGACCAAGACTGTGATCGTCGGGCTGATGCTCAGCTTCATCACCGCGGTCACTGTCATGGGAAACACTCTGGTTGTGATCGCGGTTTGTGTGGTGAAGAAGCTCAGACAGCCGTCCAACTATCTGCTGGTGTCTCTGGCCATTGCTGACCTGTCCGTGGCAGTGGCCGTGATGCCCTTTGCCATTGTGACCGACCTGACCGGAGGAGTCTGGCTGTTTGGAGAGGTTTTCTGCAACATCTTCATTGGGATGGATGTCATGTGCTGCACAGCATCAATAATGACACTGTGTGTGATCAGTGTGGATAGGTGAGTTTCAAAGTTCAAGAATAATTTTTTTGGGGATTGTGAAGAGAATGTTTTGGCTAATTAAACTGATCATATTTAGACCTTTTTTTATGCAATCAAGGTTATAGCTGGGGACATTTTTATATGTGTTTTTATATGAGTTTATATACATATGTGTTTGTTTATTTGTTGCCAAGATGTTTTGGTTTATATGGAGATATAGAAAAACAATCCAGTTAATTCAGAGATTAGGTGTGGGTTTGAACTAAATATTAATATTTGTTTTATTCTGTAAAGGTATGATTTTAATAAAAATAAAAATATTGTAATTTAGAGCA
>CAIGQV010018202.1:17785152-17826309 GCA_903798115.1 Danio jaintianensis
ATATATATATATATGTATAATTTGTACCTCTAGGTATTTTTTGGGGGCCCCCAAATTTCCTGGACCCCTAAGTGGCTGCTTACCTCGCTTATTGTTTAAATTATTTCCATTCATATGACAGTAAATTTAGAAGCATGCAAAATAACCAAGAAATTGCTTGTAGTACATTTTTAATGCATAATACATCTGTAATAAATGTAAATAGTTAATGATTTATTATTTTTAACACAAATCATTTTATCTATAAATAACAAAAATTATTTATTCAATTTTATTTGTAGGAGCACTGTTCCTAATAGTCTTTTTTTTTAAACATTATCATCCAATGACCTTTTGTTTCATCGTCTGCTGGAGGGCTGTGAATTCTCTGTTTAAAACAATTCTTTCATAAACACTTTGTTTTATGAGTGACTAACATTGCAAAGCTATAAAATAGACGCACAGCTCGAAAAATATGGGACTACTTCGCTAACCTTTAAAATTATACAGTGAATAGCACATTTTGCAGGCGCTGAAGATAAATAATTCAAGGATTTTTAGATGGCTGCAGAAAAATTATCTTCTAAAGACTTTTGAAGCATTGTAAAAAAAGTTCTCTCTACAACTTGAAGTCATCATTTACGAAACTTTAATACTTCGTTCAGAAGCTGAACGCTTGAATAACAAATACCACTCAACCAAGGCCTCTATGCACTGGAGATATTGTGTTTCAATAAGAGTTTTCTTTTCAATAAAAACTATTTTTTTTAACATGCCCCAACAACCTTCAATCCATATAAACTGCGAAAAATAGATCAAATAGGCACAATATTTTTTTTTTACTCACGTAGCAGATGCTTTTATCCAAATATGTGCAAGAATTCATCATAAAGAGGCAAATAAACGCAAGACAAACATAATACATCATTTCAGACACTGTTAAGAATTTTCAAATAGAAGCAGCTAGCAGCTAAGGTCTAGTTCACCCCAAAATTAAAATTTGAAAATTCTGTCACCCCCCACTTGTTTCCAACAGGTTTCTTTCTTCTGTGGAACACAAAAGAAGATATTTGGAAGAATGTCGGAAACCATTGACTTCCATAGCCTTTGTTTTTTTCCTGCTATGTGGATGACAATGAGTACTTGTTTTCATCATTTTTAAAATATCTTCTTTTGTGTTTAACAGAAAAAGAAATCTGTGAACCACTTGAGGGTGAGAAAATAACATTTTTTGGGGGTGAACTATCCCTTTAAGCATCTCAAACTTGATGTGAACTCCAATCAGTAAAAGCCAGGTATATGTCCAATATATCATTAAACATATATATTTTTTATATTTTGCCTAATTTATGAAACACAAGAGACATGACAGATCCCATATTGATATGTAAACCGGTGTAATTGATTATTTGATTAGAGCAGTCTATTTGATTAGACCTCTTAATAAATCTATTCACAAAATGAGTTTGAATTTAGTTGTTACTGAAAGTGCAATTCTCTAATGATGCTCCAGCACAATATTTGTTGCTTCTTTTGTTTTGGACTACTGCAGTTCTCTCGGAATAATTAGCTCTGGTATATTTGATAGTTCAAGAGGGCCTTTTATTACAGAGAGTTGAATGATGAGGTGCAAATTCAGTGATATAGCTCATCAACATATTTCCACACAAAAACAGTCCTGTCATCTTAAGACCTTCAACTTTGCTTTGATCTGCTTTTTTTTCCGCTTTTGTCTGATGATTTATGCCCTGATAAAAACCAACTGAGCTGCTTAGTTGCCTGCAAGGCGCATAATAACAGTGTTATTAATGTCTGAACACCTTTTAGTAGTACTCGTTACAGAAAGTATTTTACATGTTTATTTTCCTATACACTCAAAAAATGACGTTTGCTGTTTGTTCAAACTACTTATTTAAAATGAGCTGAAACAACACACTTTTTGAGTTTTTTTTGTGGGGACTACTTAATTGTTTTTTGTTCAATCATCTTATATTTGTAAAAATGAATAAGTTAACTTAATTTCTTCATGTTGTCCCAACACAAATCGATTGTGTGAAACCCAGCATTTTTTTACAGTGTATGGATTTAAAAATGTGTTTTTTTTAAGCATTACAAGCTGTGAAACAAACCAATCAGCAACCATGTGAATAACAGCATTACACATTTTGATTCAAAGAAAAGAAGTATATCTGTGTTGCATGATATATTACTAAACACTTGTGGCATTTTGGAACATCTTTTTATTCATATATATATTTTATTTAAGCTGTAATTCAGTGGTTTAAATATTAGAGGAGTTTTCAGGTTTGAGTTTGAGGTTTGAAAGTTTAATAAAAAAATTGTTTTACTGAAAATAATGGAAATTTGCACAGACCAATTGTTTTAAGACCTTATTTATATAACTAGGAGTTACATTTATTCTTTTTTTTTTTTGTCTGTATATGTTTTATTGGCACTTAAAGTGCCAGTAGCATTGTCCCTTTTTTATGACTCACCAATTGTCACGTTCGCTCACTCTACAAATGCACGAAACTCAGAAATTATCAAAAGAACACGTATTTATTAACAAAAAAAAACACTCACTACAGGCACTGGAACATCAACACGCAGGAATGACAAGGAGATGTTGACAATATAATACCGGACAACTGAACTGAACACAGGGGTATGAATACATAAGACCTAATTGCACTGAATACAAACAGGGGAGAGACACAGGTGGAACTGATACACATTAACAAACGGCGGGAAAACAGAACAGGAGTCACATAACACAAACAGAAAGCACATGGAAAAATCACAACACTACATGAACACAGCACAGACACACCAGACATGTGACACCAATCAACTAAAACTCTTCCTTAACACCTAAACTCTCATTTTGGCAGTCATTTTGACCATTTTAAATTATCAAAATTTTTTAATTCAATAAATTTGTTGAAATTAAACCCATGACATCATGACAGCATGCATTTCAAAGTTTTTTTTCCTCAATATTTCATTTCTCAACATATTTTTCCCATACCTTTGAATATGCGTGCCTCTGTTGTCCAGCAACTTTCTGCTAACAAAAACATGCATTTCTGATAGCAAAAACATCACTTTTAAAAAACAGCATTATTGCTTCAGTAAAAAACTTTGCTCTCCTGCTTGCTGGACAAAGTGATGTACTGCCCTTTGCCAGAAACTTGTAAACAATTATAAGCTATATAAAAAAAAAATGAAATTTAGGGTAATTACTTCATAAAATATGATGACAGACATTCAAAGCTTAATTCTAATATCTCAATAGAGGCTTTGAATGTAAATATGTGACAAAAATACAATTCAGTGAATGAACGTTCTAGAATTCAAGTAGTTCCACTGTTAATGCTGTACTAATGATCAAAAGTCACTACATCTTATATGGTTTGAGGTTGAGTGAAATACCAGCAAATTTACATTTTTTTTTTAATGAACTATACCTTTAAAACAGCATACACAGGCATCTAACTTGATTTTGCAACAGCAAATTCAACAGCTGATAATCATCCATTTAGCATTAGCTGCTTTTGGTTGGTTCTGTCTTTAAAACATTTCTATACCAATCAGTCTCTTTTTACTTTTTTTTTTTATATGCTTTTTAATATGCTCTTTGCTTCTGTTTCTCAAATGAATTCTGACTCACTGACAGTCACAGTAACTTCCGCTGGTTTGATGGACCTTGCACTGTCAGCATCTGCCTAATCTTTAGAAGTGCCCAGACTACATTGTTCATCTCCATTTCCACTTATACTGTTTTTTTTTAAAATCCAGTTATTATTTCCAGTTTTCTGAGTGGCTTGTGCAAGTGTGCTGTATTTCATTCAGTCTTACAGGGGTACAGAGAGCAAACTCAAGTGTAGACGGTACTCAACATCAAAAGATGCCCGGCCACCCTGCTGAGTTACTCTGTTTGATATCACAGTGAAGAGGCTTTCAGATATAGGCATATCATGAATGATGCTTGCTAAAAAAAAAACATTCATTAGTTAATTGAGCAAATGAACAAAAAAGTATTATTAAGTTGTTTTCAACATTAGAACCATTATTAATAACTGAGTAGTTATGGTGTAACTACAGTGTAGTTTTTATTAATAAGTGAGTGAATAATCTTTTCATTTAGATTTCAGTTATATCATATAATTTTGTGCCGTTTTAGTTTTGTTTTTAAAAGACAAGGCGATCGACTTGATTAAATAAATCAGGGCTTTGTGTGGAAGATGATTTTTTTGGCATCTTTTTTCTGTACAGAATTATAAGAAATGTAAATATTATGTATAACCGCCGCTCTGTTATTAAACACAGCTGTTTTAAAATATATATGTAATAATGTGTTTCCCAGTGATGGGTTGCAGCTGGAAGGGCATCCGCTGCGTAAAACATAGGCTGGATAAGTTGGCGGTTTATTCCGCTGTGGTGACCCCAGATGAATAAAGGGACTAAGCCAAAAAGAAAATGAATGAATGAATGTAATAATGTTGAACAGATGTATAATTAAATTAAATGTATAATTTAAGCAACAAATATTATTTTAGTTTCATGATTTTATTTCCGTTTAACTATAATAACCCTAAATAGTTACTATAATAACTATAAACAAATTTAGAACCACTGATAATAACCGATCTGCAAATCATTATTAAAATGATTCCTGGAGGATTGTGTGACTCTTAAGATTGGAGTTAAGATGCTAAAATTTCACATTTATTAAAATATGAAATTTGGAATTATATTCACATATAATTTGATCTATATTACATTACTGTTTTCTTATATTTTTTCTACATTTCTACAGTCTATATCTTAAACATATGTTTTAATTGACAGTAAAAGAAAATGTAATCAATTAAATAGGGTAATGTAAATGTAAATGGGTTCATGGTCCAGCAATTAATTTGCAGTTTCTATGTAGGTGTACGAAAGGTTTTAACTACTTTAAGTGTCCGGTTCAGTAAGTGTGCCTCTAAGCCTGTCCTGGATCAGAGGAATTCTCATGCGTGAAATGAACGCTTTTATTTTTAGAGGTGGGCAGGGAATAGAGACATTGTGCTTTAGCAGGTATAGAGAAGCCAACGTATGTTCAATTCAAAATTTAGACCCATAGAACCTTCAGTTAGCCTTTGGAAAGGATCACTGCTGTGAAAGTGCAGATTTTGATGAACGCAGTGAGGAATTTGTAGAGAATTGTATTTTTTTTATTTCACTAATTCAAACTCATGCCATCCAGATGAGCACCAAGACTCAATGTGTTGGATCAAAACACCCACCAAGCCACAGCTCCAATGTAAATGTCAATTTTCTAGATGCATTTCAATCTCAGCATAATGTGGAAAATGAGATCAGTCCGTATCATTATGCCCAAGGGTTCCTATAAGCTCTATAACCTCACAGGATGGAGAGGAGAAAGATGCAGCATGAAAGACTGCTAATGCAAACATTACATATTCCTAATTATAGGAGTTCTTTTCTGAAAGCTTTTGAAGCCATCCAGAGTGAATATGCTAATGCTGTCAGAAACTTTTTGACAAAGCATCAGATTGAACATTTCAATGCAAGTTTAAAGCGCACAGAGATATTTTTTTTTACCATGATGTTAAGAGTGCATTCATAAGAAACTGACTGAGTGAGAACTCAATCAGATATGTTTCCTATATGCTAACGAATCTAGTGAAGTGTCTGAAATTTACTACACATCTGGAAAGAAACAACCTTCACAAAGGTTATCTGGATATTCTACACCAGCCATATCCTCATTGTCATGTGACTTACTGTGTCAGTCTGCTCCTCTTACTTTTCATTGTCAATTAAATGTAGGGCTGCACGATATTGGGAAAAGCTGACATTCCAATAGTTATTTAAAAAAAAATCATTTTAGATCGATTGGGATGGTTTGGTAGGGGATGGCATCTGCATAAAATATAGTAAACCAATTACAAGCCTTGATAAATACAATAGAGCAAAGACACAAGTGAAATAAACAGTGCTGTACGGTTGTCTAAAACATGCAGTGTTGGTGGGCCTCCAGGAACATGGTTGAGAAACACTGGTCTATAGCAAAATTTAGGTAAACAAATTGAATGATCAAATTAAAATAACACTATTGCTGTATATACATAAATAATTAATCTTTCTTAAAGTTACAAACATAATTTCTTGTGCCTGAATGCTTTAAACAGTCGCAAGCCTTAAAACACATGCAAATGCTAAACTTTTTGGTAACTTTATGGTTAAAAAAATGTCAAAAATGAAAAAAGGAAAATCTTGCACTTAGTTTCATTGCCATTTAACACTGTTTTGTTGATTTTTACACATGCGGTGAGCACATTTTTGCACTTTGTACAAATAAAATAAAATAAGACTGATAGCATCTCCACAAGTAATTCTTTTTTTGGATACACTATAAACGCATTTTAAGATGAGCTTCTTTTTTCCCCTCT
The DNA here is from genome assembly GCA_903798115.1 of Danio jaintianensis. Lineage (NCBI taxonomy): Eukaryota > Metazoa > Chordata > Actinopteri > Cypriniformes > Danionidae > Danio > Danio jaintianensis. The sequence continues at coordinate 17,791,593 of CAIGQV010018202.1, forward strand.
GATGGATTATGTAAACGTCATTGTGTGTGTTTTCAGCTGTTGCTACTGGTCAAATATAATCCCATCTCAACATTGCAGATGCTGTGATGTGACTATTGCAGACGCACACATTGTGATATCGATGCTGAAACAATATATTGCACAGACCTGATTAGATGTGCACTTCATAATGGAAGTTTGTAGAAAGTAATAAGACATCCAGGTACCTTTCACCTATTGTTTAGGTGGCTTCGGGGGGATGAAACCTTTACCAAGGAGATACAACTTCAGAACACACTCTTTACTGAGGGGGTCGAGAGTAGAAACCTGTACTTCAGGCACAGAATTCCTAGCAATGCCATTGTCTTTTTCACTTAGGTTGTTCAATTCAGGTCTGTAGGAATGTCTCAGGTCTGGTGCTTTTGAGGTATTCTGAACCATTTCTGGCATATTGTGGGGTAGATGTGAGATCTTTAGGTTCAGTCGTTTTGAGGAATGCTGTTCTCTGTTAAAACGTCAAACTCACCATTTGATTGACCTCATTAACTGAGTGATCCTCTATTTCCGCAGATACCTTGGAATCACTCGTCCTTTGACCTACCCTGCGAGACAGAACGAACAGCTGATGGCCAAGATGATAGTCGGCGTCTGGTTAGTGTCGGCATCCATCACTCTGCCGCCATTCTGCGGCTGGGCACATAACGTCAACACTGCGGGAGTGTGTCTGATCAGTCAGGATGTGGGCTACACACTTTACTCTACTGCAGTGGCCTTCTACATCCCTATGGTGGTCATGCTTTTCATGTATTACAAGATTTTCAAAGCTGCCCGGAGAAGTGGGGCCAAACACAATTTCACTTCACTTCCCCCAATTCAGTTGGCCTGTGCCGAACCAGCTTTGGCCACCGTAGATGGATTCTGTATGCATGGGATGAAGAATGGTGCAACTTCCGAGGAGTTTTCTACTCTCTCCTGCTTGTTGAATCGTGAACGGCGAAGCGCATCGATTTTCAGGCGTGAGCAGAAGGCAGCAACCACCCTTGGAGTGATCATGGGGGTTTTTTCATTCTGCTGGTTGCCATTTTTCCTCTTCACCACAGCACGACCGTTCATCTGTGGGGTGCTCTGCAATTGTGCCCCCGTCTGGCTGGAAAGAGTACTGCTGTGGTTGGGCTACACCAACTCACTCATGAACCCTTTCATCTATGCCTTCTTCAACCGAGACCTGCGTTCAACTTATAAAGACCTGCTGCGCTGCCGTTATAGAAACATTAACCGGCGACTCTCAGCTATGGGAGTGCATGAGGCTTTAAAACTCTGACTGCTCAGAATCTATATATACTTGGTTTTCAACCAAGGCTCCTTGGAAAAATGTTCCTCTATCCACATTTAATAAAAAAAAGCTGGCACACTAACAAGGACACAAATGGCCGCAGCATCTAGCATCATATGTTAGAGCATATCTTGAGAATACAGATTGAGTTTTACCCACATATCTCCAGCTGACCCTTGTAACCCCTCTAAAACTTCACTCCCATCTGGGTTATACCACTAAAAGTAACCCCTCTGCTCCCATTTGATCTAAAGACCACAGCCTCTAGCATGTGACGTGAGGTGTACTCACACAGCTCCTATTTACCTTATTCTTCACGTACAAGCGCCCACAGACATTGGAATCTTTTTGGCTCAAGACTTTCAGTCTCATTCACTGATGCATACATTGATTTTTAGACATTAAAAATAGCTTGTTAAGCGTCTTGATGTTGCAAACTGATATTTTCTTATTATATTACTCTACTTTTTATGTATAGTCATGAACACAATCATTTGCAAAGCAAGTAGTTTGACGGTTTTCTTCCGTTTATTATTCCTAGTCATTCTCCCATAGGCAACTGAAGTTCTAAAACAATTCTCAACAATGAGCACATGCAGAATAAGATGCCTCACATGCCTCACTCCCTTCGGCCCCAGTGCAAACCCTCCTGTTCTTCTTTCCCAATCCAAGGATGCTTTGAACTGGTTCTTTCCGCCTTAGGAGGAAGGTGCACTAACTAGGACAAACAAATGTGCCTCTTGAGTACATGAGAGTTATGTCTACCCAAACTCTCAAACACCCCAAAACCTCATTCCCATCCGGGTCATGGCACCAAGATATTGCCTCCTATTCTATTCACTCAATTCCAAGAAGTATTTGAAGTGTTGTTTCAGCTCAGAAGGTTGGCAAACTACAACAGCCTCTAACAAGCTGGTCTACTTTATTATACATTAGTTACATCAGCAAATGCATTTTTATCTCTATAATCAGCCAAGTCAAACTATTGATTAGGGACCACTGTGCCTGGTAAAAAAATTGCTGATAAATCCTTGCATTTTGATGGAGCTTTATATGAGAATCATGAAGAGCACCAATTTTCTATCCTTTTTCAGAGATAAAACAGATCTTTATTCTGCACACAGCTTGTGAAAATGCAGCTAATATGCATAACAGTATTGAAATAAACAGCACCAATAAAAAAAATCACTTTGCATTTCTAAACTGCTGCAATCCATATTGTGCATTTTGCAGCCATTTCATCAAAGTGAAAAATGTGCCACAGACACGTTTTTCTGAAGAGCCTGGGTCTTTCAGTGTACTTTTGAGTGTTCTCTGTACATTTCCTTCCTAATGCTACATTGCCAATTTGCCAAATCTCCCTATCAGCAATGTTTTTTCGTGTTAACGTCAAAGTGGTGCTTGTGTTGAGCAGTAGTACTGTAATGAGGGACATGGAAGGGCCTAAATGTATAGACATACTCATATATATTTACTTATTTATAATAACTTTCCATGAAACCATACTACCTTTCTATAATGACAAAATACAATATTATAGCATTTGTATTTTATGAATGCAAACATAATAGCTTGAACAAATATGAAGATGTTATCAAAGAATAAATAAAATATGATTCCAGTGCAAAATATGTAAAATACAAAATATAATGAGGGTATACTATATTTTCAGTTTCATGAATGTGATACATTATTTAGAGTACTGTGTAAATCTGCATTAAAGTCTACTGTTTTCATTTCACTTTTGGAGCTTGTATGTGTATATAATAGATAATATGCCAGTTTCACTTTGTCTAACTGTTATATAACAGTAATAAACATACGTGTTGTTGTCTGTATGTTTGCTGTAATGTAATATGAATAGCAAAAGTTTTTCTTTATAAAACAGATTGTTCATATACTGTATATTGTGACAAGATGTGCTGAATTTTCAGTTTGTATTTTACATCAAATATTGTCAGAGAGCTTGTATCAGTATTCTCCTTGTACATCCTGTGGGCTCAATGTTTGTTTTGGAAGATTATATACAAACATAGCTGTTTCAATACACATGCTTTCTTAATAAATATTACCCTAATGAATATTCAGTTGCACATGTATTTCATTAGAAGCCCGAGCGTCTTCTGTACTTGTTTACCATGTCTTAAATATTAGGAATAATAATGTGTTTACCTATCAAGCCAGCATTTTAAATCTGATTGAAGGTGAAAATGTGGGAAATGCAAATGCAATACATGGCAACACTCTTGTGTATTTTATTTAATATTGTTTGTTTTTAATGGATTCACACCAGGGTGCAAAACTAAATTTGTTTTAAAGAAAATGGCCTGCATTTTTACATCTTTATTTTGTGCAAATGTACTAAAAGCACTCAACCACTGAAATAGGCAGTACCAGTCAGAATATCATGCCAACCACCTAGCAACCATGTAGCAAAGCACTATAATAGAAAAACACTCAAATTGTGAGCAATAGACTTGTGCAGTTAGCATTTTGGGCCCCAAATTGAAAAAGGTTGAGAACCCCTGGATTAGATCATTAGCATGTCAATCAAAATAAAATAAAAAAAGTTTGGATAATTTTCATATTTAAAGCTTGACTCTTCTGTAGTTACATCAAGACTGACAGAAATTGAAACGTTAAAAAAATTCTAGGCTGATATGGAAAGGAACTATACTCTTATCCTGGTCATATTAATAATCAAGGAACTTTGCTGACACAATGGCTGTAGCAGGCAATAGCAATAGTGTATAATGTAGCAGGTAATAACGGCAGTAGTATAATAGTATAACGTCAAACAATAACGGCAAAGTAACTGCTGTGTACTATCATCAAAAAAAATAAATAAATCAAATGACAAGCTCTTAAAAGAACCATTTCTTTATTACTGTTAAATAAAATGATCATCTAGAACCCTTTTTCACTGTAAAGAACCTTTTGTACAACAAAAAGGTTCCATTGATGTTAAAGGTTTTTCGTTGAATCATCAATGCCTATAAAGAACCTTTATTTTGATCTATTTCTTTTTAAGAGAGAGAGAGAGAGAGAGAGAGAGAGAGAGAGAGAGAGAGAGAGACTTCAGTTATTTAAGTAAAATGGATGTTAATGGAAATATAGGACCCCGAATCTAAAAAAAACAAATCATTTCAAAAGCTTAGAACTGGAATGAAAATGGTTTTCAGTCCCATTAGAGGTATTTCTTTCTCTAAATTTCTATTAGAAAGGTAGCACATAGCATATGATAATTGCAAATAAGTACAGAGTTGCAAGTGACTGGAGAACCAAACCCCACAAGCATCTGTGCTGAAGAGTGATGAAGCTGCAACATGCACCATTAAGCAGTAAGCAAATAGTGTCCGACTGGTGCTTAGGCTCATCTCGGAGCTTTTTTTTGAGTGCTGCTCAACGACTTCTGCACATGTTTACTTGTGTACTAATATGTAAGTTTTGAATTAAAGCTTCTCGCTAGAGGGTTTGCCATCTGGACTCTCCTTCCCACAGCATTGCTGCACTGAAGTGACAACTTCTAACTTTTAACTTTTGAGACGTTTTGGCACAGCATGCAAAAGCTATCAAGCTGACCTGCATGCTGACATTAGCAGATAAGATGTAAGACTGTTGGTTTTTTACAACATCATCAAGTTCTGCATCAAAAGAAAAAAAATGAGATGATGATGATGATATTTCACAGTGTTTCAACACTTAAAGGGGCTATGAAATGTGACTAGAATTAATTTCTGTGAAAAACACAACCCAAAGCTATTCTTATATTAATCTCACACACATATACACTTGCATATGTGGTTTATGAAAACCTTCTGTCGATATAATGATATTTATATACAAAGATGCAATGTTTCCTCCAGTCCTACCAATAAACAAACTTCAAAGAAAACCGACAATTTCTGACTTAAAACACTTTATGTTTTATAAGCTGTTTGGTTTAAGAAGATACAGAAAGTGTCCTCATAAACTTGGTTTAAATTGTAATACCAATGTCATTACACATAATTGTGTGTATAGTTTATACTTATTTCTTTTTTAAATTCAGTTAAATTAGCATTTTTGACTCAGACTAAATTTTGATGCATTTTGAATAGTACGAATTTTGAATAGTACGCTGTGTTTATCTAATAGCCTACATATTGTATTGAAATAAATTTAAAGTTATACATTTTACAAGTTTTACACTCGACTGCTGTAGGCAGTATAATATAATTAATCAAAACTTACCTCAGAATATAAAATTCAGAGTAACCTATAGCCTATGTTTTTTTGTGACCAATTCCAGGCCACACTGAATGTTGGTCACAGTCAAATTAACACCAAGTGGTACTCACTGCAGAGCCACATGGGCAGAGCTGAGCTCCAGCAAGGGGGAGCTTGAGCTCTAGCTCCTCCTTGCTGCACTTCTTAACATCATGCATTCGCACACCTTACTTTATCTACTAATTAAAAGATCAAAAATGAATAGTTAAAACGTCTGCGTTACAGTTTTAATTAACTTTACCTAAGGAGTGAATTTCAGGCTTTACTTTAGCCACTATCAGTCCACTGACGTCAACCTGCACCCAAGTTTAGCCGTCATTCATTAACAAAAATACATTTCCCTACTCATTAAGACATGAAAGGGAAAAACACATAGCGGATTACCGTGTTCTGACTTTCTAAGCCCTATATGGACCACGTTAAATCACAAAAGAGCACTGCATAAAACGCACTCACTATACTGAAGAAGGTTGTCAGTGTTGAACGGGCAGCGTTTTTTCAGGTCTCTCAGTCTCCCGCGGTTTTCCTTTGTCTTGGCGTGACTCACCGGCGGTTACGTGACCTGCCTCCAGTCAGTCTATTGTGGGAGCAAAGCAGCCAGAAGGCCATTTAGAGCTCCAGAAAGTGAAAGGCGATGGCAGCGAAGTCTAATGACCTGATGGGCAGCTGAGGGTTTGCCGCTCTAATCACACAATGGAGATCCGCGGCGGCGGCTCACCTGCAAATCCACACACTCTAGGCCGACATTACGGACAGGTTATTTCATGAGGTGTGTAGGAGGGAGGCGAGTCGGTATAGAATATAAGTCAAGCTCTGAAAGTGTGGAAGAAGTTTTAATTTGTAACATTTTGACATTAAACGACCCGACGATACATTTATTTGCTGCTGCATAGAATGCTAATATGTCAACATTGTTGTTAGCATAATGTTTTGCCACTTTAGGCATTTGTGTACCATTCAAACTTACACTCTTAGAACAAAAAGGCACAAAATAGTTTTTCAGGTAGTAGGCTACGTTGTATAGGTTATACTGTACAGCTCAGGAAAAGACCACTTGACCATTTTCTGTTTCTCTTTTCTGGATTTAACGTTATTAGTTTGAGTTAAATGTTAATAATTGTTTTGTTTATAAAAGTGTCGTAACATTTCTTCAGAATTTCGAATAAAATATCAAATGTAACTGGTCAGAATAACAAAATGTTTTCAAGATGTGTAACTGAAGCTAAAACACATTTTTATTTGTAATGCCTAAATGTTTAAGCTAAACAATTATTAATTTTTTATTTTAATTTCAAATGTCATCAGTAGATTACATAATAAAACAAAAAACGTAACTTAAACCTAAACTCATAAATATACTGTCATTTAGAGATATTTTGTAGACTAACAAGAAAAATGTGCTAAAATGTATATTAATTTTAGACAGCACAATATCAATGCTTCAACTTCAGAAAAGTTAAGAAAGCAATATTTGATGGAATAACCCTTCTTTTCAATCACACCGTACATTTGTTATTCTGCCAACTGTCATTTTCTTAAAAAAAAGAAAGAAATTGGGACGAAATGTTATTTAAAAAATAAAACAAATATGAATATTTTATTCAAGTCAAACCCATGCCAAATAGTAAATCGCAGAAACTAAGAATTACCAAATGATTTCTATGATGTACATAGAAATTCGAAATGTATTGTCTTGAGTCCTGACAGATTTATTGAACACTGCTGACACCTTGTGTTCAGTTATATGGAAAACAGACTAGCCAGGTAATAAATCACAAGATGCCAGCCCATGTTATTTTTCAAATACGATGCTAATTAGATTTCAAGAAAGACGAATGGATCAGCTGTACATTAAAGTGTCTTAATTTACTAAAGTACTTTGCGATGTCCTCATTAGTTAATTAAAAATCAGCGAAAACGTGGCACACTGAAAGTTCCTTTAAATGGTTAGAATTTAAAATGTAGCTGAATTACAGCAATTAAGGGGCCAAGAGGTACAGAGGGAAAATTGATGAGCAAGCATGACAACTAGAATCAGAACAACTGCAAAAATAAATAAAGGAATCTGGAGTTGATTATACAGTATGAGTGAGAGAGAGAGTGTGTGTGTGCACAATATAATAAAAAGATTAAATATAAAAATATAACAATGTAATGTTATGAAACTCTCTTCATAGCGTCTAGTGAAAAAAAAACAAAAACAACCTCTAGTGAAAATTGCAGTTTGGTCAGTAAGATTTAAAATAATTAACTTTTTCCATCTATGATGCATGAAATTGACCAAAAGAGACTGTAAAAGAGTTCATATTACATAAGCCTGAACCTTTCAAACTATTCTGTTCATCACAGACTCGTTTTTTCGTGATGGATCGTGTGACACTGAAAATTGAGCTTTGGGATCATATAGATGAATACATGAAAATATATTTAAAATTGTAATAATATTTCACAATATTACTGCTTTGATGTCAAATAATTGCAGCATTGCTGAGCATGAGAAGGTTTTCAAAAACACTAACAAAAATCTTACAAATCCAAACTTTGAATGGTATTTCATTTAAAGAGACAGTTCACCCAAAAATGACAATTTACTCACCCTCAAGTGGTTCCAAATAATTAGGAGTTTCTTTTTTTTTTTCAAGTAACACAAAAGAAGATATTTTGGAAACCAGTAGCCAGATTCTACAATAGGAAAAAAAAACAATCACAAAAATCAACATTCTTCAAAATATCTTTTTGTGTGTGTGTGAAAAAAGAAATTCTGTTTAGAACAAATGGTGGGTGAAGAAATTATTCATAAATCAAATTTCTGTCATGAACTATCACATTTGAATAATCATCCTCGACACGAAATCTAACATGAATATTTTTATTGTTTTAGGTTTGTTTTTTTTCAACAATACACAATGTTGTTACAGAAAAACGGAGATGAGACACAGAACTATGAACGGACACATAATCGTTGGACGGTCTCCATTAAAAAAAAAAAAGCACGTGAAGAGTGATTCGAGAACACCTATGCTGCTGTAAAACACACCGCAATGGAGACCAACTACAAAAGACAGTAAAAAAAACCAACAATGTAAGTATGCAGACATTGGAAATCCATGTAAAAAGCAGGGCTAGTGGCTTCACGTGGAGCAGAGATCTTCTAGTGTTGTTCAGTAATTACAACCTAACGTAAGAAGCACCAACAGTGTACAAGAACCAAAAGCCAGAGCTCACCAGCAAGCCTGAGCTTAGATATTTCATATTAGTCCACAATATAACACTGTCGCTATTAGCACAAATAGATGTCGTCATATATTGCAATGCCTTTTTATCGGTAAAACTCAATAAATTAAGAAGAAGACTCAGAGTTCATGCAATTTTCAATGAACGTTTGAGTGTTCATTTTGTGATTTTTTTTTTTTTTTTTCCACATGTCAACACCGAGAATAAATTAAAAGTAGTGTGATATATGTACAGTGCCGTATATGTTTGTGATACAATAAATAGTGTAATATCAGTGAGCAAAAAAAAAAAGTGATGGTTCACGATTAAAACTTTGTGTAAATATATAAGCCTATTATTGTTATTTTTATTATTATTATAATTATAAATTTCTCTGGGCACTTTAAGAGTTTGAAATAGACGTAAGGCGTAAAGAAAGGGCTGCAGGAGATGATATTCCTTCAATTATAATCCGATTTTGTTTGTTTCAGATTTTTGTATGATTGGGTGAATCTTCATCTTTATTATGTACACCAGAGACCACTGTAAATGTGATTGAAAGAACATCTGGTAATTCCTTTGCTTATCTTCAACTGTCTGCATAGCATCCGTATTAAACTAGAGTGGCTTTTACTGGCTCTGGAGGGGAAAAGTGGTTCAGTGTCCAAAAAGCGAATGCGTCCAAGTGTTAGAAAAGGGACACTTTCTTCTTCATGTCGTTCCTCTTCCATAGTGAGAGGCGGTCAAACTCTGTGATAGGCATCCCGAATAAGCTGTGAAATTCTTCTGGAGAAAGATGCCTCTGTAAAGACGAAAGCAAAACAGTCGGTCAGAGAAAACCCTACACAGGACTCAATTTCAAATGCTAAAGATTATTATATTTGAAATGGTTGTAATTGTTGGCTTTAATCCAATGTAAGTTGAGATCTATGGATAATATGGTCATAATATTTTAGTTTAGTCGGTTTAAAAATCCCACATGTTATATGTAAAGTTGTTTTTTATTATTTTTATATTTAGTCCATTATTAAAATGTATCAAAAATATATTTATTTAATTAAAAACATTATTTTTATATAATCATATTACATTTACAGTTACATTGTGTTACAGTTACATTGCATTGAAGGTAAATATTTGATCAGTTTTTGCTTTCCATGGGAATCAAACCCACAATCTTTGCAATATATTATTATTATTATCATCATCATCAATAAAACAGCATGTAATGAGTCATTTGAAAAATTATAATTGATTTAAATAAGATATATTTTTATTTATATAATATTTATATATTCTATTAGGTTTTGTATTAATTTAGTTCTATTTTATTTGTAAATGTGTTTGAGAAGCAACAGCTACAACAATAATATTAATAATAATAATAAACCTAATATTTAAAGAATAACGAAAATAATATTTATATTGCTAACAAAAATGCTAACTATTATTATTATTATTATTACTATTATTAGGGCTGCACAATATATCGTTTCAGCATCGATATCGCAATGTGATCATTTGCAGTAGTCACATTGCAGGATATGCAATGTTCAGTCTGGATTATAATGATCATTTGCATGTGTTTTTGAGGCCTGTTATGAAGATTTTAAAAGCGTTTAGGCATAAGAAATTGTAAAATTTGTAACTATAATAACTTAATTTTCTTGAATTGTTTATACGACGAAGACTATGCAGCAGGCATGTGCACAGGTAGGGCTCAGTCTGTGAAGAGCACATGCCCTTTTTTCTCTTGGATAAAAAGTGCCCCCGCTCTTCAGTTCGTGATCGATTTTACTTTATTGCATTTATCTATATTTATTATATTTTATGCAGATGCACTTTCACTACCAATATTGCAATATATATTGCAGGAAAACAAAATATGACAATGTCAGATTTTTTCAATATTGTGCAGCCCTAACTATTATTAAAACAACATGTAACAAATGATATATAAAAAAAAAAAATTTATAATATAAAATAATATATATTTTTATAATATAAAATAATATTTATTTGTTTTTATTGAATACATTTACTTTTATATAATTTACATATTTTATTAATTAGATTTTTAAAGACCTATATATTTAGTTATGTTTAGTTGTAGAAGTGTTTGAGAAACAACAAAAGCAATAATGATAATAATAATAAGAAGAATGAAATATTATTATTATTATTATAATTAATCATTTGAAAATACTGGAATTTCTATAAAAAAACAACCACAACAACAACAACATGTATACTGCTCACAATAATTCCATTGCTAATAATACAATTTAGGTATTTTCCTTAGTTTTTCGATAGTTAAAAAAAAAAAAACAAGAATAACAGTTTTGGCTATTTCAAATTTCAATACTTCTTTTTGTCAAAGAAGCCAACTTAATTTGAACTTTTAACTTTGGTTAATTAGTACATATTACAACTTGCCTCTAATCTGGTCCTGTCAACACCAGGAGGAAGTTTAGTGCGCCCTCTGTGGGTCACAATCAGCATCTCATAAGGATAGATCTGAAGAAAGACACGAGATTTGATTCGATTTTATGAACACTACATTCATTACGCATGCATTTTGAATAACTAGACACAGTAATCAAGCCGTCACACATCCAGCGGCTTGGATGTTTTCATTCAGCATCGTGTTGAATCATACTTGCACACAGAGTTCAGCATTGACCGATGCCAGGCTCGAAAGCATGTGAGTGAATGTATGGCAGGGGTTATGAAGCGTCTCTTGAGATCTGCCTCACCTTCTGTTCCAGAATACTAGGAAGAGAGTTTCCTCTGTCCATTCGGCCACTCTGTGAATCGCCATTCTATAAAGACGCCCCCCAGCCCCGAAAAAGCGGGATACAGGAGATCAACATGAGACAGGTACATTCAGAGAACAGGCCTCACTGCATACACAATAATGAATCAGCCTCACGCGACTCATTATTCAGAGAGAGAGAGAGAGAGAGAGAGAGAGAGAGAGAAGAGAGAGAGAGTGAGAGAGTGTGTGTGTGTGCGTGCAGATCTAATGAGTCTGAAGCCATGAGAGAGGCGCAGGCTAACACAAGGGTGTAAAATACTTCAGGACTGTACTAAAGTATTATTTTGGGGATTCCTTTTTACTCTGTTACAGTTTGTATTTTTTGTTTGAGTACATATCTGAAGAAGAAACTACTTTTTAAAAAAACTTTTTTATTTGCATTTGAAAATACTAGTTTTGAAAATCATATTTATATATGCACATCCATCATTTGCTAATTAAATATGGTAAATGGAAATGAAATGTATGCGTCTTGACATGCAAGAAGCAATGATGTGTGTTTTTTTTACACAGCATTGTTTCAGCTTGTTATACAGCTGGGGAAAAAATGGAAAATTCTCATTTCCTTTGAATTTATGATTTATAGTTATATCTTTGAGTAAAAACATTTTTGTTTTATACTGTAAAACTACTGATGACATTTTTTACAAATTTTAAACACGCATTTTTGCATATTTTCAATCACAATTTATTTTGACCAATTCTGTATTTTTTCTGAAAACAAACAAACAAACAAACAAAAAAGCTCTAAATGATTACATTTTTATTTGAAATTGGGAAGAAATGTTATCAGACCTTTATAAAATAACGTAAATGTTCATATTTTACTCAAACACACACCTAATAAATCCAGAGTAACAGAATTTTTAAGTGAGTGCAAAAATCCAGTAATGGGAATTTGATTTATCATTAATATTTTAGTATTACTATATATAATTAGTAGTATATAATATAGAATTAATATTCGATTGCTTTGTTTTTTTATTGTTTTTTTTACAAGGTGTTTAATTAGCATTCTTTGTTAAATTTCCATAAATTACACTTCAAGAACTTACTAGGAGTGGATAAATGGCATTATAAAACTGACGTATACTGATGCAAAAAAAGGACAGAGCATCGCTATTGCCCTTATTCTTCACATGCAAGCGGACACAGCCATTGTTTTTGGCTCGAGACTTCCGGTCTCATTCACTTTTTAGAATTTTAGATGTTAAAAACAGCTTGATGTTGTAAACTGATATTTTATTGTTACATTATTCAACTTTTTATATATAGCCATGTTTGTAAAGCAAATAATTTTATCGTTTCCTACTGTTTATTATTCCTAGTCATTTCTCCCATAGGCTGAATCGGAAGTTCTAAAACAATCGCAAAAACGAGCGCACTTCAGCATTGCGGAATAAGCTCAATAGGCTGTATTTTTGTTCTTCCCACTCTGCTTATTTTTGGAATTTGATAGGTGTTTGACCTTCGGCAATGAATTTCCTTTCCGCATTTAATCAAATTTTTGAATGTCCGACTGACAAATGACTTTATATAGTAATTTCACTTTGCATTAGAGGATGATTCAATATCACAAATCTAAATTTTAATCTATCAATTTTATTTATGCTTTTAAACTTTTGCTTTTTAATATTTAAGTATAATTTAAAGCTGTACTTCTTCTAAGTTTCAACTAAATGTTTGTACTTGAGTAAAATTTTCATTCAGTATCTGTGCTTTCACTTTAGAGTACTTTATTTTTTTACACCCCTGGCTAATGCGTATGTTAGGGTAAAGAGACATTAGTAGCAGGAACAGGATATGGTTTTCATGTCAGAGTCTAAAAGCTGCTGGCATATTAGAAAACAATCCTCAAAAGGCCATGCTTGGTTAATCAAAAAAACTAAAACATCTTACCGGTACACCTGAGGAAAATATGAAGAAAACAATTGAGAATTAGTTTAAAACCTTTTTGGCAATATTCAGTATTATATGTCGTTAATAATGATGAACTTATAACCCAAACTTAATGAATACAGTGCATCCGGAAAGTATTCATAGCGCTTCACTTTTTCCACATTTTTGTTATGTTACAGCCTTATTCCAAAATGGATTAAATTCATTTATTTCCTCAAAATTCTACACACAATACCCCATAATGACAATGTGAAAAAAGAATTTCAATTTTTTTTTGAAATTGTTGTAAATTTATTAAAAATAAAAAACCTGAAAAATCACATGTACATAAGTATTCACAGCCTTTGCCGTGAAGCTCTAAATTAAGCTCAGGTACATTCTGTTTCCACTGATCATTCTTGAGATGTTTCAGCAGCTTAATTGGAGTTCACCTGTGGTAAATTCAGTATACTTTCCGGATACACTGTATATCATTTGAATATCCTTAAATCTTACCCGTTTTTTTCCCATTGTCTGTAGAGGAAAAGTCTGCAGACTGCAGCTACATGCATCAAAACAACAACAACACAATTTAGATCATCACAGACACTAAAGAACTACACAAACATCTTAAACATGAAACACATTTATGACACATTAAATGTTTGATTGCTAACTCTGCCTGAAATAAAACAAAAACTGCCTGAAAAAAAAACAGTATAGTGTAGTATCTAAATACATGTCAAAATTAAATGTTGTTTTATTATTATTATTATTCATTCATTCATTCATTTTCTTTTCGGCTTAGTCCCTTTATTAATCAGCGGTCGCAGAAATCAGTGATAAAATATGTATTTTATATAATCAGTGATAAAACTATATATTTTTACATTATTACAATCATTAATACAATTAATATAATATAATTAATATTATTAATTCATAATCACTTAAAATGACCAAAAATATGTCTATTAAAGCACCACTCCTCTAAAAAACATGCATTTTATTAAATGTTAATATTTATTGTGACAGAAATATTTTTGCATTTTAAGTCTTAATAGAACAAAACCTCTGATAAACATCACAGACAAACTCAGGGGAACACATAATATAACTGATGAAGGTCTCTTACCCTGGTGAGGCCTGTTCGACTGCATGGAGGTAAAGAGGCAGATTTAGTAGTGCTGGCTGATGATCCTGCAGCAAACAGAAATTAAACATTTAATTATGAGCACAACAGACATTCTCTATAGATTTTCTATGCAGTTCATCATTCCAACACTTGGTGTCAGTGACCTGCAGGCTGAGGAAATACACATCAGATGCTTAAAGCGACAGTTCACCCAAAAGTGAACATTTCATCATAATTTACTCATCATAATTTACATTTAATTTACATAATTTCTGGTTTCAAACCTGTTTAAGTTTTTTCATAAAGAAACAGTCATTCTAACTATAGTTCTATTTTCTAAAAAACATAATTCTGTTAAACGCAAAAGAAGATATTTTACAGAATGTTGGAAACTAGAGAGTTAACAATAACCATTGACTTAAAAATAACGATGATTATTGATAATATTAGTATTTAATAATTTATATGAACTGATATGGCATTGATATGTTTAATATTACAATAATATAAGAATATTAATATATATTAGAATATTCAGATTTTTTTTGTAATATTAAACATACCAATACCAATTAAAACTAGTTATTAAATACTACTATTGTCAATAATCATCATTATTTGTATTTATTTTAATCATTATTTTATTTTTATTAACAAATATTTCACAATTATTATTATTATTATTATTATTAATATTAATAAAAGATTTATCTTAAAATTACATGTGTTTAGATTAAAAATTAAAATTGTACAAATATTACAATATTTTTAATAATAACATTACATAACATTATCAAATTATAGTATAAATAATAATACAATAGGATAAATAATTAAATAATAGAATTAATATAATATAATAAATTATAAGAAGAATAAATGAACTATTTTAATTATTATAATTAATGTTTATATAATAAAAAATTTTAATCTTACCATTTAGTAATCAGTATTATTTTAATCACAATAATATTAGAATATCACAATAAACTATTATAATTTTGTACTTATATAAATGTTAACTATAAATGTTAAAATCATGGCCATTGGCTTCCATAGTTTTTCCCCTACAATGGCAGTCAAAAGCTATTGTCAGCATTCTTCAAAATATCTTCTTTTGTGTTCAGCAAGGGTGATTAAGTGAGCAAATATTGATTTTTAGTTGAACTGTTCCTTTAAGCTAAAGAGCGTTAAGTAAAACAAGCATCACATACCCAAATGTATGTTTGTCCCGTCTGGCAGAGAGCGTGTTTTTCTGCGGATGAGCCCTGATTTCTCTATTTCCTCCTTCAGGATCAGTTTGCCTAAGTTGGACTGTATCTGAAAAACAAATAAACACTCCTGTCATGATTAGAGCTCCATTAAGCTCTTCATATCCCTCCAGCACTGCAAACTTCACTTTAACGGTTGAAAACTAAAACACTTGATCATCAGGTCTGGCGTCTGATTTATTGTTGCAAACAGTGAGCATGTTCTGATGTGAGTACTCACCTTCTGAAGCTCCTGCTCCTGGAGTCTCTTTGCGTCTTCTGTCAGATCCTCAAACTCATCGTCCTCCATTGGTTTTCCCTGTTCTGCTGCCTTCCTCCTCCACTCAATCTCTGACAGAGAAAAAAAACACCAATGAGGATCTTGATCATTCATTACAGTCTGATAAAGTGCTGAAACATTCCAATATAATACTGCTATTAATTATTATAAAAGATGTTAGTTTTTATAATTAATATAATACTAATAATAATGTTTACTAGTCTGCATAACTTTAATATCACAACTGTATTAGAATATTACAATATAATATGATTAATGACATGAATAATAATAATAATAATGCCATTTATTATAATTAACATTATTTACATTGTAAACTAATGATTGTAATTAATGATTCATTCATTCATTCATTCATTCATTCATTTTCTTTTCGGCTTAGTCCCTTTATTAATCTGGGGTCGCCACAGCGGGATGAACCGCCAACTTATCCAGCATATGTTTTACGCAGCGGATGCCCTTCCAGCCGCAACCCATCTCTGGGAAACATCCATACACACCCATTCACACACATACACTACGGACAATTTTAGCTTACCCAATTCACCTATAGCGCATGTCTTTGGACTTGTGGGGGAAACCGGAGCACCCGGAGGAAACCCACGCGAACACGGGGAGAACATGCAAACTCCACACAGAAATGCCAACTGACCCAGCCGAGGCTCGAACCAGCGACCTTCTTGCTGTGAGGCGAACGTGCTACCCACTGCGCCACCGCGTCGCGTAATTAATGATTAGCTTCTATTAATAATTATTATTATTAATTTCATGATTAGTATGAATTTTTATTTTTATTTAATTGATTGTTCAAAATTATAATTACAAAAATATTGTCATTTTGTACAATATAGACTATATACTTTTATAATTATAAATTATATTCAGTCATATTTTCATTAATATTGATATTCATGATATTATAATACTGCAGTTAAACATATTGCATTAATTATAATTAAAATAATTATAGTTGAATAATAATGATAATTATTATCATCAGTATTATTTAATAGTTGTAATATTTTAATATTGCAATATAAAAAAATCTTTTAATATAAAATAAAATATTATTATTATTACTTAAAGTAACGTTAACCACACTACATTTTTAACACGCAAGCTTATTTCCACAATTCCTGCCATTATGCTCTTATCTTAAACTCCAATTAGCTGAAGGTTTATTAGAATGAACAAAAATTACAGCATTTCCCTTTACAATACAGCTTCATTTAGACCAATTAAATTGATCATGGGTGGAGCTACAGCCCCACACAACAGCAGAATGCCAAGTCTGTGGTTTTCCAGTAGAACATTGGGCTACTTTTGGGCTACTTTTGACTGGCCATTGGGCAATATATTTGGGCTAGTTTTGACTGTCAATGGTCTTTTTTGGGCTGATTTTGACTGGCCATTGCGAAAACCTGGCAACCCTGTACTACAGACACACAGCAGCAGTGGATCATTTACCCATAGTAGCGAGTGAAGGAGGACAGGGCCAGTACTCAGTCTCGATCTTTGATGGCAGGCTGGGGTCTGGTGGCTGAGCTGCTGGAAACTTGGAGGACACGATGATCAAGTCCTGTTTACTGTGAGGCGCTCCAGTTTGTCTGTCTGAGGAACAAGATCAACATCAGACCAGTCAACCTTTCATTACACTACATCACAGTCAAGTACAGATAATAGATATTGAAAATAACACTGAGGTAATAAAGAACAAATACCGTTTTTGTAAATTGGCGGCTTCTTATAGAGGTTGATGCCACTGTCTGAAAGATGAATGAATGTATGGTGAGAGCATATGATAAATAATTATTCAATAATCAATGTTTATATGACTGGATGGCAAAAAATGTCATTAAATAAAATGATATTAAATTAAGACGTAATATTGCAATAATTGTAATAATTAATATAATAAATTCATATTATAATGTGAGTTTTGTTTTTTGGATTTGGATTTCTTTTGAAATGTACTAAATAATGATTCACTGAAATACTGCACTGCAATAATGTCAATTAAATAAATTGACTTATTAAATCAGATTTTAAATTAAAACTTTAACAATTCATATTAATATTAAATATAATAGTATTCATATATGGAAATTGTCAATCAAATGTAAAATAAGATGGTCATCATTGTATAAATAATAATATTTCATATCTTAATCTAATCTTGCAATGGGGTGGCACGGTGGCTCAGTGATTAGACACTGTAGCTGTGTAAAACATATGCTGGATAACTTGGCGGTTCATTCCGCTGTGGCGACCCTAGATTAATAAAGGGACTAAGCCGGGAGGAAAATGAAGGAACGAATAATATTCATGAATATTAATTTGTTTATGTAATTGACTGAGAACTATGCTGTTAATTATTTTAATAGTTTGAAATTTTAACCAAAAACTGGATATTACAAAACTCTGAAGCAAAAGAAAAAAAAAAAAAACCCTAATTAAATAGAATATAATATGGATTCAAAAGTAGCCATATAATTATATAATGTGTACATAATATAAAAACTAATATTATTAATGCTAATGCTAATAACAATGCTACTGATAATAATGCTAATAATAGTTATAAATAGTGTGCGTTTTGAATATTAGATCCAGTACCTGGCCTGTGGAAGTGCTGCATGGGGCCTTTAGATGCAGGGCTGATTTTGCGGAGCTGCGTCGTGGAGCCCATGTTGGAGCCTCCTGGAGAGCCCTGCTCTGACCAGTCCTTCAGCTCTTTAGATGCAGATATCTGACCAAACAAGATGTTCATATACCTTCTGTTATTCTGGAGTGCTACTAATCAAACACTGCACAATTTAATCACTTAGCATGTGAGCAAAATATCCAGACCATCATATTTCATTGCTGCCATCAATAATATGACACTGCAAACTCATGGCGCACTGTAAAATATGTAGCAGACTGACACACTGTTCAGTTTTACTTATAGAATGCACAATATTAACATTATGGCTGATAGACATATGCAGGTAATTGTTGTATTGTTATGGCTGATAAGCAATAAGCAAATTATATTAATGTTTTGTAATATTTTTCACAATAAAAACTACTGTGAAATGCAATATGGGTATTATATTTAGTGGATAAGTAGATGTTCCTTTTAAGATATGTATTGTATGTAAATGTAAATGATTTGTTGAATAATGTTGATATGGCTGCATCACAATAACATAAAAATTGATGTAAATTATAGCCACAAAACAATGAAATATATGAATTTATTTGCAGAAGCACCAAATTATTATTTTATTTTTAGAAATTATGTTATTTTTGCAATTGAACTCAATACTAATGTAAATCTATTAGATATAAAACTACTAAATAGTTTAGGGTTTTATTAATTTCCATAAATGTTTTTTTATTCATTAATTATTATACTCTACAATGCACAACATAAAAAGATGAAATCTGAAAATGACTAAAACAGAGTTATATGTTTTGCAAATAAACTGTTAATATGTTAAACCATTAATGAGGTTTAATAATTAAAAATATAATGAATCAATAAATTTGAATAGATTTATTATTACAACAACATCAGAATACTACAGTATAGTATTATAATTAATTGTAATAATTATGATGAACAGAAATGTATAATATTAATCAGTGGATAATTTGAATTATGATAAATAATGTTAATATAAAAATGTCAGAATATGAATATTATCGATTTATATAAAACAAACCATGTTAAAATTAATTACATTAAAATTCCAGATGCTACTTATTTTGTGTTAAATTAATATTATGAATTCATATTTAATATTACAATATATCAATGAGTACAAATTGATTGTAATTGATTACTTACATTAATAATATTCAGAATAATCTTCTTCTTATTCGATTATCAAAAATGTATATCACAATATTATATATTGATATTCCACTAATTAGTTTCATGTTTTGCCAGATAACTAATAAATAGACAATATTAAGACTTATTACCACTTATTATTTGCTAATTAGTGATTTGTTGAATAATATGCGGCATCTGCTGCATAAAACATATACCAGAGTAATTGGCGGGTCATTCCGCTGTGGTCAGGGACTAAGCCGAATGAATGAATTTTTTATATACAAAAATAATGTGAATTAAACACTACATTCTTGATTACTAAAATTATAACGTATAAGTCAGTAAGCAAACAAACAAATGAGCCATTTTCACACTGACGAACAACTGAAATGCAACACCGAAAGTGAGAGTCATTGAAAGTGTCAGCAGCTCTCATTAATTGAGTGTTAATTGTGTAAGTTAAAGCTGGTGATCAGTGACTAGTGATGGACAGAGACTGGCTTTCTCACCTCAGGGGAAGGAGGAGGCGAGATTGAATGAGGAGACATTGATCTCTGGAGGAGACAAGGAGAGAAAACAGAGAACACACACACATAGACACGTCGCCTTAACTTTTACACACACACACAGATGATTGAACACGCTTAACAAAGCCTGACTAATAACATCTCACTGTTATATCCAGCTGACTGCTTGCTGAAATAGATACAGTGCACTCCACTAATATTGGCACCCTTGGTAAATATGAAGATATGAAAAAATGTCTTTATTGTTTAACACTGATAAACAAGATAAACACATGTCCTCCTTCAGCTTGACTCATAACTCTTCCAGTTGACTGGAGTTTCCTAATTACCATTTCCTATTTTACGAAGCTCAACAACCTTTTGCCACAAATCACAGCAATGTTTCTTTGATTTTATCAATTGTGATGAATTTGGTTGGATCTGGCCTTTGTTTAAATCTCATGTATACTTAACGATTGAACAATTTCCAGTTCTAATCTCCCCCAAAAATGTAAATATCAATGGGAATACTTAAAAAGATATATTTTACTCATATAAATTCATATTTATTTTGTTACTTATTTATTTTTATTTTATAAAACTGTGCTGATTGCAATTTGTATGTTTTTGTTGATTGTTTGCTTTCCTTTTAAGTTTTTTTTGTTGATATTTTGAGCAAAAGATTGAAAGGTTAAACAATAAAGATCCTGCTTTGCTCATATTAACCAAGGGTGCCAATATTAGTGGAGTGCACTATATATTGATTCCCCTTTAAGTGGAACTCGTAAAATGTACAATTGACCTTATCAAATGCTTCCCAATGGTACAATCAAACAAAGACTTGATCTAAAGAGACTTTTTTTTCTGACCTCTCTGCTTCTGGAGAGACCCACATGATCCAGTGCTGCCATATTGAAATGTGGCTCGTACACCATCAGATCTGGCCGTTCCACCTCTAGTATGGCTTTGTCTTTGGGAATGGCGGCCAAGTCTTTATATCCAATGACCTGATTGTCCATTCGTGCCTTTGGGGAGTTTGAAAAAAAAAAAAAAAAAAAGAGGCAAAGAGTTCAGTTTGGCGTGAAAGAAATGCTTGTCCTCTAAAATGCCTCACGGGGTTCCTGGGAACTGGGATACCAAGCATGTGCTTAATGGCAGATAACAGAGCGGAATGTGTTATCTGTGAAACTGAAAGCTTTTCAGCGTCCAGACTACAGCTTTGAACCATAGTAAACTTTTTTTTTTAAACTGTACACTTGTGAATTTTGCCATCGGCACAGTATACCCATAGTGGATGCATACAGCGCGATTTTTCTGATACCACATAAAGTGTATATGCAGTTTGTGCTTTGAGTTGTTTTTGTACTGCTTATGTTGTCCACAAGGGGGCAACACTGAACCAGGCTGCTGTTTCACAGGCAGAAAAGAAATGGAGATGGAAAAAAATCAACAATAAACACCATGAGCATGAAATAACTCATTATTTTATAATGATTGGGGTGATCTAGTAGAGGAATGCATCTGTATAAAATATAATCAACAAATTACATGCAGAGGTAATTACAACAGAACACATATACAAATAAAATAAATGTTTTTATGTATTTAAAAAATATATAAACAGTATTTATGTAGAGAAATTTAATTAATAACGCTAACATAACACTTCATAGTCTTCAATGTAAAACTTAAATATATGTGTTAAGGCCACTGAACCTTAAAACACACAAAAATGATAAATCTTCACATTATAGATTTTATATTATTATACATAATAATCTTTGCAATCCCACAACTCACATGCGTTCTGATATTATTATTATCAGTGGTGGAAAGAGTACTGAAAAATCATACTCAAGTAAAAGTACCATTACTTGCCTAAAAATGTAATGCAAGTAGAGTAAAAGTATCTGTTGTAAATATTACTCAAAGTAGGAGTAAAAAGTAGTTTATGATTTAAAAGTTATTTTGATGTCCAATAACGACGTCAAATGACGATTTTAGGTTGTGTTGGAAAGTGACCAAAATCCAACGTTGAGCCAACATCTTAAACCAGCGTCATATTAACATCAAATATTGACATTTATTCATCAGTTATGGCAACCAAAATCCAACGTCTGATAGATGTCATAGTGGTAACATCCACACAACGTCAAGCTGTAACATCATTAGACGTTGATTTTTGGTTGGTTTTAGGTTGGACATTGACGTTGGCCTGACGTTGAGTTCTGACGTCAACCTGATTTTCATTTCCAAACAAAATGCAGCGTCCCCATGACGTTAGGGTACAACATCATGTTGACGTCTTGTGCCTGCTGGGTGTTCAAGGCCATTTTGGTCATCATACAGTAAACATCCGTCATCTTCTCATCAGTGACATGCATCTAAACAGTCTCTGGGTCAATGTGTGTAAAGATTTTGGACATCTTCTTGGACACTTTTAAATCTTCCAAACAGTTTGCTGCAATTATAAAGCGCACATGTCTTGAGGTTGTTCATTATGATGCGATTTACCTTCTATGTGCAATTTGATTGGACAGGAATCACAGGACTGATTTTTCTAATCCGCATAGACAAGAAAAAAATGAAGTAGTGACTGCAGGTTGAAGGAAAGTAGTGGAGTAAAAGTACCGATACTGCACTAAAAATGTACTCAAGTGAGAGTAAAAGTACACATTTTCAAAACTACTTAGTAAATTACAATTCCTGAGAAAAACTACTCAATTACAGTAATTTGAGTATTTGTAATTTGTTACTTTACACCACTGATTATTATTATATTATATTATTATTCAGGAGGGCGTCACAGTGGCGCAGTAGGTAGCACAATCGCCTCACAGCAAGAAGGTCGCTGGTTCGAGCCTCGGCTAGGTCAGTTGGCATTTCTGTGTGGAGTTTGCATGTTCTCCCCGTGTTCGCGTGGGTTTCCTCCGGGTGCTCCGGTTTCCCCCACAGTCCAAAGACATGCGGTATAGGTGAATTTGGTAAGCTAAATTGTCCGTAGTGTATGCGTGTGAATGAGTGTGTGTGGTTGCAGCTAGAAGGGCGTACATATGCTGGAAAACATAAGCTGGATAAGTTGGCGGTTCATTACGCTGTGGCGACCCCAGAATATTAAAGGGACTAAGCCAAAAAGAAAATGAATGAATGAAACATTTGTTGATATAATAAAAATGTATGTTTTAATTTATTATACATAAAAATAATTCTTGTTTTTTACTTTTGCTATTAGTAATAATGTTATGAATCGTATTATTATTATGATCAACAATATTAATAACAACAATAACAATAATGATAATAATAATAATAATAATAATAATATATTATTATTATTATCATCAATCATCAAAACAGTGAATTAAGTATACATTAATAATTCATTATTACCTAATAATATTTACATAAATTTCATTTTATTTTTTAGTTACTAATAAAATCTTTTTTTTTTAATCAAATTCTCTATTGTTATTCTGCTATTATTAGGGCAGGTTTTATATATTTCTTTATTATTTTTAAGACTTTAAAAATGGTGTCAGTCCTTAAACAATGCCTGAACCTATACTTACAAAAAAAGAACCACAAAGTGATCCTGGCAACAATAGGTTAAAATGTAGATATTAAAATACAGGTAAATGCAAAACCCAACAATTTACATTACAACCCAAGTTACTTAACTCCACAACAATAATTTAACTCTTGACAGCTACAGTACTGATAACTACAAACTAACGTCAACATTTCAGATATACTTTTGCAGAAATATGACCATATTTGCAGTCTTTGACAAAAACATTCTGACTTTCCTGACTTACTGCATGACTTGTCCTATCATTAATACATTTAAAATTGAGTACACAATAAATGTCAGTATAAATATTACTAGTGATAAGTATAAATAGTGACAAGCCTAAGTCACAATCTATCATGCCATAACATGTCATGTCTGTGCTTTTCACAAAAGTCATGATTAATAAAAATGTCTTTGTACTGATTTAAAGTGCTGTAGCTGATATAAATTATTCCCTTCACATATGCCCTTGTAACATCGCTTTTATGGTAATTGTCTTTAGTTGTGCTGTTGTTGTTGTTTCATCACTCCTTTTCTTTTCCAACTTTGAAACAAACAACAGCCTGTTTCAGTGCTGACAATCTTTGGACAAACAAACTAAGTGCGAAAACGATTCAAAGCACATGTGTGAACAGCTCATACATTAGTTATGCACATTCAGTTAGCAGGTTTAACAATAAATACAAATTAAAGTTACATCACCTACAGGTTCCTAATTTCTTCATATAAACAAGCATGCTTCCAATTGTCTACTTCAAGTGTCTCTAATTTATTTTTGACAGCTAAGGCATTTAAGTCACATCAAAATCTGTATTGTGATTCATCAAAGTGCATAGAGGTACTGGTGCCATATTGTTTATGAGTTTGGTACCCAACCCCATCTACACTGAAAAAAATTATACTTTGAACCAACTTTAAAAAATCACTGTAATTTGTTACAGCTAAAATGTTTAGTTTTTTTTTTTCAAAAGGATAATTTAACTTTGGTTCAAACTTTAAAATTAAATCTAAATAAAATATATTTATTGTAGTTATGAAAAAAATTACATTCACACAAAGTAAAAATATCGTAGATTTTTATTTATATGGAATTGAATATTTATCCTTTTTTATCCTTGAATCAAAGTATAATTTTGCGTTGGACCAACCTAAAAAGTTTAGTTTATAATTTAAAAAATTTGTTTATAAATTTTTAGTTTATAAATTTCCCTCAAATTATAGTTTTGACTTAGGTGAAACTGAAAAATTTAATTTAATATCAATCAAAAAAATTGTTCTGCTCAAGGAAAAAAAAATACATTGACTCAAAGGTAAAATATTGTTTTTATAGATGAAGCATTAATTGAATCACTTTGGTTAAATCCAAGTAAAATTGTAATTTAGATTAAACTATCAATATGAACAATGTTAGGCTATGCTATTGCTAGTTATTTTATTTTCAATAATGAGGTAAACTATCTGCTGGTGCTTTCAATATGGCTATCCGCTTGTTAAGTGTGACGTCACGTGAAGTGGCTTCTGGGTCCAAGCGCTCTATCAAACTGTATGGGGAGACTCATCAAATGGTAATAATAAACGTTTACAAAGCGATGTAATACTTTCGAAAATCGCGATCGCAATATATATGTCCATGCCTAATATAAGATGGCCAGAAAGTGATACATTTTTTATAAGTTGTTAAATTTTTTAGTAGTATTTGTGATGCAGCATGCCCAGAGGATGATGAGTACACTAGGATTTTTATACAATTCACTTAAATGTGTGATATGACTAAAAAGTGGTCATAAACTAATATTTTCTCAATTTAAATGAGTAGCGGCTTGGACCTGGAAACAGTATTCCATACGTCACTGATACGTCATGACTTAACAAGCAGATAAAGGGGGGTTATTTTTTTGCTTTAAGACAAATTGAATAACAAGTTAAAACCAGAAACCATATTTTTTCACTTAATCCAATATAAAAATGTACTTTGATTGAAATACACAATAGTTTCACTTTTTTTCAGTGTATGATCCCTACCTGACATCACATTCCTAATCAACTGCCTATTAAATGAAAGGATGTGCATTTAGGCTGTATTTACCACAATAGAGGTGGCGGGGGACCCTGGCGCACTTGGACCCCGGGAAGACGGGGCCGTCCCTGCCTGTAGAAGAAGAGCAAAAAGGTCAGAGGTCATAATTGAACCATTCCTATCCAATGACACGTTGTTAATGAGAAATAAGATCTATATCTAATATCATCAATCATGCTGATGATGTCTGTCACTCAGCCACGCCCCCTTTCCATTCTCACTGAGTGAAAAAAGCCAGTGCGGATCTGATTGCACTATAATCAGTTTACTTTGACAGAAATATAACAGAGGTTAGCATCTACAAAAAAAGCTCTATAAATATTTTAGAAATTTCAGGGTTAGTTGTTGAATGATTTATGACAACAGTAGGCATAATGGTGGAATGAACTGGGATGTAAAGAAAAAAAAGGATTTACCTTCTGCATGACTGAGGTAAACTATAAAACTCCCTCCTTTGTTCTTTCAGTTACACAGATCTGCAAAAAACATAAAAAAGCCAAAAGCAAATTAGGTAATGTATTATGAAAGTACTTTAAAGGAATGGATGGATGGATGGATGGATGGATGGATGGATTGGTAAACACTCTCAGGACTGTATGCTGAGGCTTTGGTTTAAGAATAGTTGTTATAAATAATATTTACTTTCTAGCACAGACGATTCATTTTGCTCAATATGTCGTCATGATCTACAGCTATTAATGTTGTGTTTCTTGTAGGTGTTTTTTTTTTACTCTCAAAGTGCTGGCATTCATTGACTTGTAGTTCATAAATCACCAAGGAACACAATTTTAGCTAAAAATAAGTGTTTAATAGTTCTCAGAAGAAAAAGCCACTTGCATGTTGAATGGTCTGAGGGTTAATTAACCAATTTTTGGTTGAACTACTCTAACTGTTATCTAGATATTTAGAAACACTAAAGATATTAGAGTGATGCTTAGGATTGTTTAGTCGGTATGGGTTTTGTATGATAATTTGTGGTTTACAGCATATCAAAACTCAGCAATTGTAAAAGGATGAGAGCTGAAATGGCAATCTCCCCCAAAACAACACTGTGAAATTGAATAGAGTTCACCTCAACTCCATACGAAAGCTGTTGTTTCTGGATGAAACATCACATTAGCAGACTGTATCACCAAAACAGTGCTGAAATCGAGTGTTAGCTGATCCATTTATTTGCCTCCCACTCAGAGTGTTCAACACACTCATTGAAATCACACACACACACACTTCATCACTCACCACAAGGTTATTCCACTCTGGATATCATCTGCTTTTATAATGCAAAGCCACCATATCATTTCTCCTTAGTTACCAAGTGTCATTTTTCTAGTAAAAAACGTTCACTTAATATCCAAATATAATGTTATATATAAAATGCTGGGTTCCACACAGTTGCTTCATGTTGTCCCAACACAAATCGATTAGGTTAACTTAATTGCTTTCACAAATTTAAGTGGATTGAACATAAACCAGGGCAGCATGGTGGCGCAGTGGGTAGCACAATCGCCTCACAGCAAGAAGGTCGCTGATTCGAGCCCCGGCTGGGTCAGTTGGCATTTCTATGTGGAGTTTGCATGTTCTCCTGTGTTCGCGTGGGTTTCCTCCAGGTGCTCCGGTTTCCCCCACAAGTCCAAAGACATGCTGTATAGGTGAATTGGGTAAGCTAAATTGTCCGTAGTGTATGTGTGTGAATGAGAGTGTATGGATGTTTCCCAGTGATGGGTTGCAGCTGGAAGGGCATCCGCTGCGTAAAACATATGCTGGATAAGTTGGTGGTTCATTCCGCTGTGGTGACCCCAGATTAATAAAGGGACTAAGCCTAAAAGAAGATGAATGAACATAAACCAAATAAGTTGTCCCCAAAAAAACTCAAGAATTGTGTTGATTCATCTCATTTTAAATAAGCAGTTTGAACAAGTAGAAAATAACTATTTAGCCATTTGACACCTATATATATATATTATATTTATAATTAGTAACTCATGGCAACGTATATATTTTAACTCATCAAAGTAATTAACAAATAAAAACATTCAATAATTTTTTAATGGTACTAGACAACATTTTTAAATGACTTGTACATCCAATTTGTTTATAAATTGAATATTGCAACTATTAATAGTAATAATTATCAAATGTTTCCCCAATTAGTTTTTTATTTCACATTTATTTCAATAAACAACTTTTTTTTTTTAACAATAGCGACACTTATTCTATGATTCT
This sequence comes from Danio jaintianensis, assembly GCA_903798115.1. NCBI lineage: Eukaryota > Metazoa > Chordata > Actinopteri > Cypriniformes > Danionidae > Danio > Danio jaintianensis. The sequence goes on from CAIGQV010018202.1 coordinate 17,819,969, forward strand.
TTTAACACCTGAATCTTAAACGGCGTGACACAACAACATCAGCCCAGCCAATAGCATGAGTTGGGGGCAGAACTATTTTTGCCCAATCACTGCAAGAATTGATTGAAGCTGCTTCTAGTATGAAGAAATATAAAGGAGAGCAGTCATACTATCTGTCCCGTGCCGTCTCCAGAGTGTACTAATGAAATGATGTCTTTATAAAACGAGACGGTCATTCAATAGGCGCAGGGACGTCCTGTTCGTGTGGGGGAGGGGAAGTGAAATCATGACTGCTCACCCAATTTCACCTTCACAGAGAGATGAAGAGTGTATTGTCCACAGCATTTATCAGACTGCAGCACCAGAAAACAGCACTGAATTACACTGCTTACAGATGGTAATGTGCTAATTACTTTCAACAGCAATTTCAATTTCATATAAGGATGAGACTTGAATATTTTATGAAAAGAGCTGATTAACACACTTTAAGCAGGGTACAAGCCTAAAGGCCTTTTGAATCTATTTCCTTGCATTAAAATAGTCTACAAAAGATGCTCTATTGGCAAAAAAAAAAAAAAAAAGTTGAAGTACTGAAGTTTGCTTGTGGTAATGCTAGAGGTTTCTCTTTCTGCTTTGTTTTGACTATTTATGAGTTGCTTTAGGGAGAAACAAATGACAAAGAACATGGATAGTAACATTTACGATTAAATTGCAAAAAGAAATGTCTGGGTGTTGTTTCTCCTTGAAATGTAAAGGAAAAATATATTGTATTAATATAAAAAAAATAAATGAAATTTTTTATGATGAATATGTACTGCATTGCGAGTTTGCAACATTATTTTTATGATTGTTATGCACATTTCCACCCAATTTCTCAATACTGCAAGAACATTTTTTACTACACAATATAAAAATTATAAAAATATTTTAAATAAAGCAATAAAATAAATCTATTGTAAAAAAAAAAGTGTTTGAAAATACTGCAACAAAAAATAGAAATCGGAATATAAAATTAAATATAAATTTGTCAATGTCAATTTTTATTTCTGCAATAAAGCATACACTCTTAAAATAAAATAATTAAAAGTAAAATAAAATCTATAAAATGGAATAAAATAAATGAAAAATAGTAAATAGAAAATATATATATATATATATATTGAAATTAAATCACAAAATATAATAATTATACAAATATTTTAACCAGTACTATAAAATGATTAACCATAAAATAAAATGATAATAATTAAACAAACTTTTATTTTAAATTAATTTGTTTAATCAAATCTTAAAATAGAATGATAAAAATAATTACATTTTATTCCCTGTTATAAAGTTATAACAAAGTTATATTTTAGTTATATAAAAATATAACACATATGGCAATGTCTAATATGGCTAAATACATTTTGGGCAACCCAGATCAGAAATTTGCCCATAAACAGTATATTAAAGCTAAAACTCCTGATTAGCATGTTTACCTAAAACAAAGCCTAAAACAAAGGCAGTGAGACAGAAATCTGTTGTAGCACCAAACATCACAGTTGGTTTGTTTTCCTTCATCTCTCTTAGCCATAAAGCATCTGTCTGTGCCGGTTAGCAGGGTTAGCCATCAGCTCAGGTCGAGTTTAGTCTGGCGTGAAGGTGCCTGTTTAACCTGACGTGATTGAGCACCCTGAAGGTGCTCTACCATTTGAGATGAAGAACTCATGTGCATCAAGCTGTCTGCAATTCAGCTTCAATCTGGCAAAGAGGAGTCCCTGAGCACTAGACGCAAATAAAGCTTCATCTAGAGGCGACTGAAGACAATTAGCACATAATAATCACTTCACACATCCATGGATATTCAATTATACCAATCTGTATGGAGATCTCACACATTGGATTGTGTTTATGCTGTGAAGTGTGTTTTAAAGGTAACCTCAAATTGGAGCCATTTGCTGTTTTTGCAGGAATCTGATCCCACAAATCACCTCAAACAACAGCAGAGGCTGAGGCTCTGTTTACATCTGATATTCAGGGTTCCCGCTTTAAGCCAAATGTCAAATTCCCTGACTTTCACTGACCAAGAAGCTGAATTTCCATGACCTGCAATGAATAGAAAAACAGGCAGCTGTTGTGTTAAGCAGTGCCTCCAGAATTTAGTGATTTGCGGTGGCTGAATTGAATGCAGAATCAAGCTAAAAAAATTTAATTGCTGCCGATTTGGGCCAGCCAGGCCACTATTTACTGTTTTATATGAATTAATATTATATTTGTGTATAGAAAGTGTTCATCTGGTGTGTGATAACTTGAGTCGTCATCAACATGGCACTGTACTGCGATTTCCTTAGGTGTGTGAACCGCTATAGATGCATCATGTGACATTTTATACAGCAATAATCTGATTTTTTTCAGACAAAATTCATGAGGGACTGGTTGAGCACTGAGCAGACAAAAAACAGCCACAGAGAGTATTTTAACAGGTACAGCCAGCATTTGATTGCTGGTTGACAAGTGGGAAAGGAATAAAAGGGCAGTGAAAAAACACTTGAAACAACCTGATAAAAAGGAGGTAAAATTTTAAATGATGAACAAAAATCCTATATATTCTATGACTTGGGAATAAACTAAATAATTCCCTGACTTTCAATGTCAAGGCCTTTTAAACTTTCAAGATATTCCAGAAATGACATGACCTATGGGAACCCTGGATATCAAGGGATTAGTTCCTACAAAAATGAAAAATCTTTTATTAATTGCTCACCCTTATGTTGTTTCAAACCCCCAAGACCTTCATTCATCTTCAGAACACAAATTAAAGATATTTTAGATGAAATCCGGGAGCTCTATGATCTTTTATATATTATACAGCAACTTTCAAAGTCCAGAAAAGGAACCAAAAACTTTGTCAGAACATTTCATGTGACAGTCAGTGTTTTAACTGTAATAATATGACCCTCCAAGAACACAGTTGTGCAGCAAAAAAAAAGCCAAAAAACCTGTAAATATACCACTTTGTTTACCAATGTCTTCCTCGTCAGATAAGGGTTTGCGATCACTATAGTCAATTCGACGTATTGCGATTAGAGTCAGTAGCGCAACAGACAAGCGTTGTATTGCCCATAGTAAACGTGCACCCTGATCTGACAAGGAAGCCATTGTCAAACAAAGTAGTTTTTACAGTTTTTTTGGTGCACAAATGTGTTCTTGGAGCTTCGTATGATTACTGTTGAAACACATGGAATGTTCAGACAAAGTTTTTAGTTCCATTTCTGGACATTGAACATCTTGTGACTGTTGCTGTTTATGGAGTGTCAGACTAGATTTCATCAAAAATATCTTAATTTGTGTTTTGAAGATGAACAAATGTCTCAGAGGTAGGGAACGAAATAAGGGTGAGTAATTGATAACAGAATTTTCATTTTTGGGTGAACTAATCTTTTAACATGCATTTCTGATGATCCAATCACAAGCAGATGCCATTAAATAAAGGCGTAAACAGACTCTACAACTTTTGACCTCTCCCAGAGACATGTGTCATAGTGTAAATGCTCATAGGGTCAAACCAGCCACAAAAGACCAACTTTTCTCCTCCTATACTAGCCTCATACCGATTGTCATTCTGACCAACTTTATAGGAGGTGTTGTTGAAGTGCACTAGCCAGACAGGGCCATCTGACATTGTAAGTTTGGTTTGAAGGCCAATAAAGCATAATGTTTTCTTAACAGTTCTGATGCTAACACAACCCCACAGTGTTAAGTGTAATTTTGCAGATATCACAGCAGAAATTACAGCTTCTGCTCTCCATTGACTTTTTTATTCAGTGGAATATTAAAGAGGATTTAAGCAGAAACTGTGGTCCTTCATGACTCAATAATATGCAAGTCAGCGTCCAGCAATCTGAGAGTCAAAAACATATAAAGGCAACACATAACTAACATCAATCACTATAGTATACACTGAGCATTATGTGACAAAGCTCACACTGCACTCTGCCATGTATGCTTTTGGACTGTTAGATGAGGTTGGATTGTTAACATTGTAAATAATGTTTAGTTTCTTGCACAGACTGATTATTTCACTTCATAAGACCTGAGTGTATCATCAGGGGCCACAGCTATTCATTTTGTTTTGCCTTTTCTGTGTGTTTTTTTGAGCTCTCAAAGTGCACGTTATGGCTGGACATTACTGGAAAAATCTGGCAATGCAATCATTTGTTTTTATGCAATATATATATTGTGATATGAATACAATTTCACCAGATGACTTAAATAGCTCTATTTGGAAAGATTTGGCTCATTTTTATTGATTGGGATGATTCTGTAGGGGAGTGAATTGTGCATAAATATAATAAATAAAATTACAAGTCAAGATACAGAAAAGATAAAAGTGAAATAAGACGTACTTTATGATTTTCTGGGGATTCTAACAGGATTAAGGTACAAAAATCTAATAATCAAATGTACAATAACACTATATAGTTTTCACTGTATAAATAATGAAATAAAACTACTATGGTACTATTTTTTGTGCCTGGAAGCTTTAAACTCTCTCACAGGCCTTAAATCCACATGCAAATGACAAACTTTCACTCCATTATGGTTCAGTTCTGCAGTGACTCCACAAATCTGAACTGTGACTCCTATAATATCAACTCAACAATGCATAACCTGTGATGTAACTATTGCAGATAAATACATACATTGCATTATCAATGCTGAAACAATCAACTATGCAGCCCTGAAGCGCAGATAGCCATCGACTGGCATTTTATGAACCACTAAGGACCCCAGTTTCAGTTAAAAAATCGTCTTTAACACTCTTCTGAAAAAAAAAACCCCACCCACATCAACGCCTACATCTTGGATGGCCAGAAGGTGAATAAATAAAAATAATAAGCATCCACAGAAACAAACAGTGGGCTGCTGTTACTACACTTTACAATTGTAGGATGAGATCTTCAGATTGATCTATCCTATCATTATTCTTATTCTATTAGTATTCGTGTACTTAAAACACATGCTCTGCTTGTCGCGTCATGGTCATGGTAGGATAAAAACTTGCATATACCACAAAACATGCTGATCAGCCATGCATACACACACACACAAAATTACCCTGTTAAAGACAGCATTAGTGTGTCAGAGCGGTATTAATGGCCTGCTTGAGGCATTACAGAAAACAGTGTGTGTTAATAAGGAAGTGAGGCACTGTGCACTCATGAGATCCAGAAAATGCTCTTATCTCCATCAGAGAGACATGCGCGAATGAGCAGAGAGGGAACATGCTTCTTATTTACTGCAAAGAAAGCATTCTGTTTGTGTCTGAAAACTAATAATCCGACTAAATGTCTCATTTTTAAGGATTTAAGATATTTTACTGGCGAACGAAAATGCTGATTAAGAGTATGTTAAGGACATTAGAATTTTAGAAAGAATTTCAAAAAGGTATATTATTTTATTACGATATATTTAATAGATATATTAAATGCTACAGTACAAGATTTGAATCTGAACCTCAATATAAATAAATCACTTATAATAATCTACTAAGTTTGATATGAAACAACTACAAAATTATATATCATATATTTAAGCCATGAACTGCAAAGTAATTGAAAGGGTAATGTGTCTGAAACCTGAATAATTACCCATTTTTCTTTCTGTTGTTTTATGTAGGTTTAGATATTTTAAAGACAAAATTGACTAATTAAAAAAATGCCTAATAAAAATGACATACTGAAGCAAACTGAACACCGTAGCATCAAAACACACTTCCTAACATAAAATACGAACAAAAAAGTCAAAATTATTAGCCCTCCTGTGAAATCTTTTATTCTTTTTCAAATTTCCCTTTAATGGAGAGAAGATTTAAACATAACCATTTTAATAACTCTTTTAATAATTTGTCTTTGCCATTATGGCAGTACATACAATTTTACAAGTTATTTTTCAAGATACTAGTATTCATCTTAAAGTGCAATTTAAAGGATTAACTAGATTAATTAAGTTAACTAGGCAAATTGGGTCAATTAGGCAAGTCATTGAACAACAGTGTTTTGTTCTGTAGCTAATTGAAAAAAAAAAAAAAATTGACCTTAGCTTTTTTTACGTTTAAAAAATTATGTCTTTATTCCAGCAAACCTAAAAGAAATAAGACTTTCTCCAAAAACAACAACAAAAAAAACACATCACTTGGGAAATATTTAAATAATAATGAAAAATTTCACAAGTGGGCTAATAATTTTCTCTTCAAGTGTATTTACAGAAGTAATTTTTATTTAATAATTATTTGAGGATTACAAACCATAATGGTTTGGTGAAAACTGTGAACAAGAACCCATTTTAAATCTAAACTATAGGAATATATATATATATAT
>CAIGQV010018202.1:17826709-17859404 GCA_903798115.1 Danio jaintianensis
TATATATATATATATATATATTGGTTAGGTTAGAAAACAAAACAAGAAAACAAAACAAACAAGTGCTAATTATACATATATATATATATATATATATAGCATATTTAAATCACCAACTGCATTAGGCCAAGCACCAAGAAACAGCACCTTCATTTTAAAATAATAAAAATAATAGCCTAAAAGGAAACAGTCACTTTTTTGTAGTCAAAATAAGCCACAATACCAGGCTTCCACCTCCAGCTCCAGCCCTGTGATGAAGAGGAAATCCTACACTGAGAGATCCAGACTTCCTGTCATCCTGCTCACGTTCTCCTCAAACCTCATCTCGGTTTCTCTCTCTCTCTCTGTCTACACGCGAGTCTAGTAGAGCCACCCGCTCATCTCTCCACCCAAACTGAAACGCACTTATCTCAGCAGACCAAGAGCAGCCAACGCCCAATCACACGTCACGAAGCTCCGTCTGCTGAGACTCTCCAAGCAGCACTGATGGAGACGGGATCCATTACCTTGCTGCTCCGCTGGGAGAGAGAGAGAGTGAAGTGACGGGGATTGTGTTTCTGCATGGATACCAACAGCCTGAGGAAGCTCTTTCTTGTTGGAACAATGACTTTGCTGCACATCATGATTCAGAAAACAAGACCTTTCTATCAGTCACTTCTGCACGTGGTCTGAAGGCAGCCATGTTTTTTTTAACGTTTTTATTTTCCGCTTGCAGTGTTATCGGGGTCATAAGCCTGGGGGTTTAGCGGAGCTCTTGGCTAGTTTGGTTTAGACTACAGTGCTGTGATCGTCCTGGTGAGCGCAGAGACTGACTGCTGGATTTGCTCAATCAGATTAGTGTTATATTGATTAAACCTGCAATGCTTCTCAGTTGCTGGTCTTAGCCAATCAGCTGACGGCAAACGGAATGACAGGAGGAGACCGACAGCGGCCTGCTCTATTAGAAATGGGTTCTTAAATACTAAACGTTACGGACCATTTTTGCAGTCTTAGGAGAGGGAATTGTTTGTAAAATGAGCAAAACAGAATTGCAACAGCAGAATGTAAAAGGAAATGAAGTTTGGAGCAGTCCTAAAGCTGCAAGACTAGACAGAAAGAATAGAATGGAACAAAATAGATTATAATAGAATAGAAAGAAAAGAATAGAACAGAATAAAATAAAGAATAATGGAATACACAGGAAAGAATAGAACAAAATAGAATAAAAAATAGGGTATAATAGAATAGACAGGAATGAATAGAACAGAATACAATACAATACAGTATAATTGAATAGACAGGAATGAATAGAATAGAACAAAACAGATAAAAACAAAGTAATAAAACAGAATAGAATAGAGTATAATAGAATAGACAGGAAAAAATCAAACAATAGAATTAAATAGAGTATAATATAAGATACAGAAAAGAATAGAATAGTATAAAATAGAGTATAATAGAATAGACAGGAAATAATAGAACAAAATAGAATAGAACAAAACAAAACACATAGAGTATAATATAATAGACCTGTTCTTAGAATACTGAATCAAATAAAAATTGGAGAGGAACTGAGAGAATATGAGAAGAAGGGAACAAACCAGACAGCAAATAACAAAATCAAATCAAATAGAATGACTCTGTCCTAAACAATAAAATTAACAGTTACTGGAGCAATTAACAGAATATAGCAGAAAATAATATAAATGTCCTTAACTGTAAGAACAAATGGAAGAGAAATGTACAGAATATAAAATATCATTATATAATAAAAGAAGACTAGAATAGAATAGAAATTAATATGATAGGAAATAATAACATATGACCAAATAAAAGTATAAATAAAATAGCTCTGTACTAAAAAAAACACTCAAAATAGAATAGAATATGGGAGAATAAAAATAAAATGGAAGAGAGAGGACTAGAACTAGATCACAATAGAATAGAATTCGTCAAGGAATAATAGAATTTAACAGAATAGACATGAGGAGATGGGTATAAATTTTGACCAGAAGAATAGAATGGAATATGACAGAATATAATATGCGAGAATAGAACAGAATAGAGTACAAAATGACAGAATATAATATAGGATGACTGAGAAAACAAACCAGACAATAGAAGAGAAAACATCCGCCTGTCTTAAACTGCAAAATGGAATAGAATGTATGATCTAAACCACAATAGAATAGAATAGAACAGACCCGAATAGAATAAAGGTTGACAGAAAATATAAAACTGCAACTGTCCTAAACTGCAAAATGGAATAGAATATGATCTAAACGAGAAAAAATAGAATCGAATAAAACCGAATAGAATGCAGGATGACAGAAAATATAAGATGAAGGAATAAATCTATATATGTCAGGTAATAGAATAGAATAGAATAGAATAGAAATTTCTCTTCAGCACTGATTATTTGTGCAAATCTGACCTAAATGCAACAGTACAGGTTTGATGTTTACAATATCAAAAGGAAGATCAGTCTGTTTCAGAGTTTCTTTAGAGACCATCTCTACAGATCTTCACCTGTTTCAGCACACACACACACAGTCTCTCCAGTGTTGAATATGTAATGAACGCTAAACAATATGTCTGACATCAGGGACCGAACAATCTCTACATCTAGACATTCAACATGAGACTGTTTGCTCTACATCTTACAGTCTTTTATCTGATGACGAGAAAGCCTTTTTACTGCCACCATCAGTGCTGTCAATTATCAGTGTGTGTTCATGTGGAAAATGACAGCCAATCACTTCTTTGTTTGGTATTGTGTGCAAGTAATCCTTTGATGAATATTTCTACAGATATAAGAATCAGAGCTGCTGGTATTAGCTAGCCAAACAATGCTAATTTGCCACTAGCAAAAATAAAGTAAATATACAGTAATAATTAAATAATTACTGATATGTACAGAGTTTAATACAAATACTAATAATAGTAATAATAATAATAATTATTATTAATTATATTTCTATACATAACAATCAGAGCTGCTGTTATTTTAAATATATATAAATACAAATACTGATAATTTCCTAAATAAATGTTAATACACTATAAAAACTGTTTATAATAATTAATAGTTATTATTATCATTATTGTTATTTTAGAGTTTTAGTAGTATTCCTATACTCCATTTAAAGAATCTATTCTTCTATCTAAGGTCTATTTTGCCTAATAATAAACAAATTGAGTAAAATTTATATTTCGGTTAGTAAAATTGGCCAAATCTATTGAAGTTTACTATTTTACCCAATACTAATAAAATAAGCGTTCTTCAAAGAGAAATACTGCAATATTGAGGTATCCTTTAAGGAAGCAGTGGTTTCCTGTTGCTTTTGACAGGAAAACACTAAAGCAGCGGGGACGCGCAGCTGTTCGGGGGCGCGTCTTTAAGTGCCTGCCATAAGATGTTGTTGTTATCCTTTCCTTTCCCTTTGTTTCTTTCTTTATTTAACCCATTAGTTGTTATTTCGTAACGTTAGCAGGGCAGAAGAAAAATATAATTCGTTAATACATCAAATAAAACGTTAGTGATAATAACATTTACAAAAATTGCTTTTAAAAAGTATTACAATGTTTAAATGCTAATTTTGTGAATATCATTAAAAACATGACCCGAGTGCTGAATAATAACGTGTATTTTTGACAGTCATTGTTAAAGGACAGGCCTATACAGTCCACAAACCTGATTTGAGGTCTCACGATTGTATTTAAGGTTATATCAACATGGCCTATCCAAGCAACACATTTTATTCTCAGGTCGTGCCTTTAAAAATCACAATCCGCCATTTTTCTCCAAAATAAAACTGTAATTGTAATGTCCTCTAGAGATCGCGAGACTCATCTGTGCGTTATAGAAGGGCAAGTGTATGATGGTGCTTCTGTAAACCACAGCCTCTGCTGATGCTTACACGGCAAAATATTAACAGATACATCCATCAATACTTCACACAACAGCCAAACGATCACTGCAAATCCATACACGTCAATAATTTCAACATTTACAGATCCTTCACTGCATCTCGGCTGAAAAATGAGAGAAACATGTCGTGCAAATCGTACCTCAGATAAAAAAAGCAGCGGTTTATTCAGTCCTTTCCGTGCAGAGATGCAGGATTTCGAGTGTTTCTCTCTTAAACACTCATTCTGGGGCACTGCGTGGATTATGCGTTCATTTGCTAGTGCCACATTGGCTGCGTCTCAAACACCAGTGTGCTGCCTACCTAGAGACCGCAGTTTTGGGCGTCATAATCGCTGTCGGCGTCAGCTGACTGGAAACGCGCCAATAAATGCGGTGGGTAGTTTTTGAGACGCGTCCATTGTGGAGGAAATGTGCGCTTGAAGCGGCTTTTACAGTAAACCGGCAACGAATAAGAGTAATTTACCAGTAAAACAAGCCAACTGTACTCTAGATGAGACTGTCCTGTTTCTGTCTTGGGCATTTATTTGTCTGTGGATGTGGACAAGCATACTTTATTATTTATGAATTTATAGGCATAGCGATTTTAAGAACCCTTGGTCTGTGATTGTTTCACATTGTTCAGACTTGGTCTTCATGTAGGCTATTGTTTACATTTAGACTCATTTTCTGGAAAACAACAACTTAAAAGGTCAATTTCTTAGTCTGAAAATAGATGAACTGGGTATTGACAAAGTGAATAGCCTTGTCCTAAAGTTACAACTAAATAGAATATAACTGGACAAGAATGAATACGATCCTCATACAATGGAAAGGAATAGATGTAGCCTATACCAGACAGAATAGAATAGAATAATAAAACAGAACACTCATGTCCTAAAAACTGTGCAATTGAATAGAATAAAAAATGACAATGTAACAAAATATTGGACAGAAATACAAAAGATATAGATATAAAATAGATATACTGTACCAAAATTGATATTACAGAGGGGTATAGATGTTGATCAGACACAACAGGACAGAATATAATAGAATAGCAGAAAGGAATAGAACAGCAAATGACAGGAATAACCAGAAATAGCAAAATAACATATAAATAAGTCATATCCTAAAATCTGTGAAATTAGAAAAGAACAGAACAATAAAATAGTCCTGTCTTAAAACAGAATGTGACAGGAACAAAATAATCTGAATAGAACAATTTCAGGGAAAATATCTAGAAAAGACCGAAAAGAAAAGAAGAATGGATCTAGACCTGACAGACAATTTAGAACAACATGGTATAGTCCTAATATCTGCAAACCGGCGCAGAATAAATTTGATTTCACGTGGCTTATCCACTAGATTGTATATTATATAGATACATTATAATTAGAACAAAAGTGAGCTCTTATTGTTGGGAAAGTAATGTTAGGCCTAAAAAAATGATACTTTCACAAAACTTGAGAGCTGTACCTGACCACTAGAGGGCGTCATGAAACCATTTACTGTGTTGCTTTCTTGTATTTGTCGTTTTATTATATAACGCCGTATAAATACACTTTATTCCTTAAAGAAAACATGGTTTTAATAAATTACATTTTCTTGCCATTTCACCTGATTTAAACAGCGGACTGAGTAAAACCAAAACATGACGTATTTAAATCAAGTGAGCTGTCGTCATGACGTAGTCGTAGCTCATCCGGGTCAAAAATCGTCAACATGGACACGGGGGATGTGCTCGCATCTCTGGTAAAGAGCGACTTATTTTAACTTATAAACAAACACAAAACGCTGTAAAATAACGCGACAAGGGTAGTTATTCAAATGCTTTCAGCGCACAAATATTCATTGCTGTCTAGAGTCCAAATTGCTACTTGTGTATCATAGTTAGCTTGCATGCTAACAAGCATGTTTTGAGCGTATGGCAAAAATAACTAAATAAGGAATACGAGTGAAGAGGGTATATTTACACTTATCCAAAGATAGAAGTGCTATAGTAGTCTTTAAAGTGCTTGGCAGCGTTGATTTAAACCGTCTCGTGTCATTGTTTTTTTTTTTTTGCAATGCAAAGGTTTTACGTATTACTGTACGTTACAGTAGTGTTTGATTTTTCCACTGGATGTAACATTAACGTTTAATAAACAGGGTGTAGAGGGAGCCACCGCGGCTGCGCATGCGCTCTCTCTTCCAGCTGAGGCCTATGGAAATGATGTGAGTTGGGATGTTTTGATATTTGCATATTTATGATAAACCAAAATATAATTTTTTTTAACCACCTTAAAATACCAACCTTTTTTCCATCTTTCAGGCCCAATTGGAGGTAATGTGGGCTATGAAAGCCTACAATCACGCTGAAGTTTACTACAACGTAAGTGAACGAAATGTCACAATCTGTCAGACTGTTTTGATTGCTTCAGTGTAGATTTTTTCAGTGTACGTCAGAACTTGTGGAGCTGCACGTCGGTGGATTTGCTCTACAGTGTTTGAACGTTCAGCAGTGAAATTTAAACCACACTGAACTAAACTAAACTAAACTGAACTTCAACTCTGAAATCTGGACCTTACTAGAACTATGTTAAGCTGCTTTGACACAATCTACATTGTGAAAAGCGCTATATAAATAAACATTAATTGCATTTTTTTAATTACGTGTTTGTTTGTTTTTTTTTACAGCTTATTTCCTCAGTTGATCCTAAATTTCTAAAACTAACCAAATCGGACGATGAGATTTATACTAAATTCCGGGAAGCTTTTCCTGACCTCAATATTCAAGTTTTGGACCCAGATCTGCTTAAGTCAGCAGAAGCTAAAGAGGTCTGTAATGTCACTCTTGCATTTGGAGGTTAATAATTTTCAGATATCACCCATGGTTCAAGCTCTCTTTCAATTGATTTTTTTTCCAGAACTGGAGGCCCTTCTGTAACCAGTTTGAAGGTATTGTAGAGGACTTCAACTATGGTACACTACTACGTCTAGACTGTCAAAAGGACTACACTGAAGAGAACACGATATTTGGTATGTGATGCCACACATGCTGGATAAAATCAATATCACATTTATGATCACACTCGCTTGATGATATACAAGAAAATGGCACTCTTGCTTGTGTGATGATTAGAGCAAAAACGCATATAGGGATATCACTTGAATTATAGGGTCATTCTAATACATTTGATGACCCAGTGAATGCTTTGCTAAGTGAGTGACATGCTTGAAAATGTCCACACGGCCATTGTTAAAACAATAATTTGGATGTGATGGTGGACAATAGATATTTCACAGCAACTTCAAAATTGCCCATATACCTCCATTGGGAACCCTTAATTAATACATTGCACCATTTTCATTTCAGCAACCAGAATCCAGTTTTACGCCATTGAGATTGCCAGAAACAGAGAAGGCTACAATGAAATCGTGCACAATGCCAATTCAAAATCCAAAAAAGACAAGAGTTAATTGTGACTCTGTGAGACTTAAAGTGGCCTTCTAGGTCTCGAGGAGACTTTCAACACATCAAGTTCAACAGTGGAGGAATATCTTTATAAATTCCTGAGACGGAAAGCTTAAACGTTTTTCTGTGTAATTGTATGTAAAAGAGGTTTTTCAGTTGTATACAAGAGCTGGATGGCGGATAATTTAAGAGTTAATTATCTCCTAATGTCTGGCACCTTTTTTTTTGTAATTCAGTTTTTCCCTCTTGAAAATTAAATGGCTTGTTTGGTTAATTACAGACAAGTCAACATGAAACTGCATTTGCAATCAATTTTTTTCCAAACAAGACAAGATTTTTACAAAAAAAATCTTTTAAAGAGCCTTTCTCAGGTAACATACTACATTATATTGCACGAAAATGAGTTTGTGAGGAAAACACATGGTCTTCACACTTTCCTCGATCAGTTTTGGAGAGATTTGTCCATTTTTTTTTTTTCCATCAGGTAATTACAACAGTGCAATCCATTGAGTGTGCTATACTTTTAACATCTGCCTTTTCAATCCTGTCGAAAATAAAATGGTCCCCTCTCTAAAGTCTTTGATTTTACCTACAGCATCCAACTGGCAAAAAAAGGTTCATGGGTTCAATTCATATGGAATGCATAAACTGACAATGCATCTTAAATACAATGCAAGTTTGAAATACACTAAGGATGTGTTCACACTTGTTTTGGTTTGTTTGGTGCAGACCAAAATAGAAAATTATTCATCTAGTTCTGGTAAAAAATGCTATGTGTGGCGATACTTTGAGCTGTTGAGAACTTATGAGAAGCTTATCTAATGTGCTTAGAACAGAAAAGCGTAAAAACAGCAATATAATTTCTGTCATCTTTTCGGTTTACACCAAGCTTTGGGTGGCAGCCGTCACACTGGCACATTATGCATTATGCTTAACATCCATATGAATCAATTGAAAATGCTCACTCTGCTGCCCTCACAATGTGCCAGTGGAAAAGCACCGTTATTCTCTGAATCACACTTTACATAGCAATCACACCAGAGTTTAAGTAGAACCAAACCTCCCAAGAGTACTACAACACAGATACTGCTGTTATCTGTGCACAAAATATTCCAGTTTTTAGTATATCACTGTTTTATGATATACATGCCCTAATTAGACGATAAGACATATAATAAATAACGGATTAAGTTTTGGTTCCATGTTACCTTCAACCTCATTCGTCCACAATGTGGGACTGCCGATCACAAAAAGTGCACATACTAGTACAAACCAATGATGTTTATTTTGCAGTCACAATGCTTACACTATATGTAGCAGACAGACATCCAAACAAACAATCAAACAGTTCAACCAGCTACCTTATCACTCAATGGACCCAACACACAGTCGCCAAAAAAACACATTCACATCAGGAAACCAAGAAAGAAAAGTGAACATCCATGAGTGTTGGACAAGGTTAAGAGATGAGCTAGTTTTTCACAAACAGTTAGCAGCAACATCTGTTGAGTAGCACAAGTTGCTAATATACTCCATTCGGCCTCTGTTTAAATCTACCATATTCTGATGCTTTTCGTTATTAAAAATAAAACTGGAATCCAAGGGGAGACCGGAAAAAAAAGGGGGTTAAAGCTAGAGACAACTGTTGAGAATGATCCTGTTGATGACTGGAGTACCAGGGCCTTTAGATTTTATTTTTTTAAAGGACACGGCTACATTCTAGAGGCTTCACTACCGAAGGACGATCAACAATAAAGCCACGAGAGACTGAAAGCCTGTGAGATCAAAAAGCAAGGGAAAACAGTTTGACGAAAGCTCAGAGAGCAACTTCACCACAACCAAGTCACTTTATCTAATCAAATCCACAGACACCATGATCAAACCCTTCAGGAGACAAAAGGAGGGGAGGGGGGGGAGATTGCTTTCTCCTTTAACGGAGCTCTTGGAATGAATTTTACACAAACTAAGAACATCCTCAGCGATGGAGGTGGTGGAAATGTCAAGATGACCATAAGGGCGAACGTTGACAAGACTTCATCATGCCCAAGACTTGAGGGAAATGGCGTCTTGAAAACGCTACTGCCAGGGGTTTCGTGTATTTACAAAGCTCCCGTTTATCTTCTGGAGTCAATTCTAGGAGGGGGAAAATAATAAATGTACAACTTGTGATCCTATTTTCGACTTCTCATCCCATCCCATCAGTGGACAGGTGTTAATCCCAGCACTCATGCCACAATCCCACATCACCACCGGATATAAAGGACTCTCTCCAAACAGACAAACCCACACTTCAGCACAGTTGCACTAACTTACTAGACTGTAAAAATTTTCAATCACACTCATTATTTTGTCTTAAATCGTAATCATTATAAACATTGTTGAAAATGTTATGAAAAAAATGTACACTTTTTTTTTCCTTATGTGTTTCTATACAAGGCAGGCAAAAGCAGAGCACTATGTATACCAGCTCATCCTAATCCTTCCTCCCACAGACATGCTCTCAAACACACTTGCACTCTCTCACACACACACACACAAACACAGGCGCCCACTTCGTCCCTCAGAGCGGTTCGGGTGTGTTGCCCATTCTATAGAGTCCACACTGTTGCGGTCCCACACCCCAAAACCCATTCCCCAGCCGTACCCTCCTCTCTCTTTGGACTTCAAGCCCCAAATGACAAGAGAATGGTCAAGGAGAATGACCTCTAGAAACTGGTTTTAAAATATGTATATATTTATATGTGTATATATATATATTTATATATATATAAAAAAGGGATGGGGGAGGTGTGAGGGGAGAGAGGTAATGGGGTTTTTAGGGACTGGGGAGCGGGAGGTGCAGGCTTGCGCAGCGGTGCTCCCCCAGCAGCCGGGCCGGGGGCGGGTGGGAGTTGGGGGAGGGGCCGGGCCACACGGGCGGAGCCTGGTGCTCTATGGAATGTCAGCTCATCATGTCGTTGCTGTTTACCCCGTATGTGGAATTCTTCATGGAGTCATTGACTTCTCTTCTAAATACTGAAAGATTCTGTGTAAACCTGTGAAGGAGAGAGGAAAAAATAGAGTTAGAGGTGTAATTAAAAATGAGCTAAAATTATCACTTGCTAAGAGGCAAATGACAGTTAACCAAAACAATTGATGAGTATATCGCCAGGTGCCTGTTAAGTTTCTTTAATTAATGGTAGTACTGCCTGAGAAACTTAGTTTGAGTTTAGTAAAGATATGTTATGTGATGTACATCATGGCAACAAAAGGCTCTATGATTATAATATTTGCACCTCTCTTCCTAAATAAAAGTAATAAATATGACACATTTTTACATTTTAGGAGGTCTAACATTGGCAAGTGGAAGAGCTGAAATATTGGTACAGCCTATTATTTAAACGTATTTGTAACTGGTAAAGCGGACATCGCTAAATACAGTTGTGAACAAGATCTGACAGATTTTGAGTTTGTCCACTTCAAGTGGTAGTCAAAAATGCATTGGACTGGACAGATTTTGTAATGCAAATGCTTATGTGGTCAAATGCATTCAACCCACCACACGAGCACTTGGTCTTAATCTACTGACCTAACTTGTGACTGGTAAAGGATGTGCTGAGCATGACAAAATAACAGGGAAATTCTGAGCAAAATCTGAATGTCTTTAGTGACCACTTGTGTTTGAATGCATGTTTAAATGCATTTTTGTACAAGGTGGAAATGGTAATGCGTCTTGGCTGACCACTTGTGATTGGATCACTGAAAACCCATGTGTATATCAGGTGGAAACAGGGTCTTAAAGGCAAAGCAGGTTAGGATTGATTAAATCAAATTACCGGTCTCTGTTTTTGGTGAGCAAGTTTCGCTCTATGCCCTCCATGAGATTTTCAAAGCATAAATGCATGGCTTGCTGCTTTTCTGGTGGCTGGCTGTTCACAATGCTGTTCCTCAAATCTGCAAAATACTACAAACAAAATGCTTCGATCAAAAATAATGTTGCAGCGCACAAAGAACACACTTCTCATTAAACAGACAAAAATGACTTGACAGTCACAACTACATTTATTCTTTATAGGTATCTATTTAAAGAACTGAAAGCATCTTCACATATGAGACATACACATGTTACCATTTAAAAGTATATAGTATTTTTTTTAAAACACTGTTATTTAGCAATAAATGCAGCAAATAAATGCTGTTCTCCAAAACATTTTATTAATCAAACATCAAAAGTTTGTTTCTACTAAAAAATGTTTTTGCAGAACATAAAAATGTGTGCACAAATCAGCATATTAAAAACATTTCTGAAGGATCACATGACACTGGAGTAATTTGTATTTTAAAATAGAAAACAGGAATTTGAAACTGTGTATTGAAAGTATTGCAAGCTTTACTGTATTTTTGTTCGATTAAATGAGACTTCTTGCAGGAAAAAAAATTCTTACCCATCCCAAAGTTTTGAACAGTAAGTAATATTTATGCATACATGCATTCATTTTATATATACAGTGTTTCTCAACAGGTTTGTGCAACTCAAAAGTGGTTCACAGAGTGTTGTTTTTTTTCCTTCATTTTAATAGACGTGTGAAAAAACATTGAGGGTTCTGTCAGACGTGGTTCATATCCGTGACAAAAAGTTCTCCTAAAGGCTGTTTTAGACGAGATGCGGCAGTCTGTTCATTTGCAAGACTGTTAATAAATGATGCAATGATCTAGTTCATTATCAATGGGAGAATGCAGAATGGCAGGGAGTGTTTCTATACACAAAGTCCTGCCCCTTTTTTGAGCAGAGAGATTTGCAGCAGACACCACTGAAGATAAAAAACACTTTGTCCTTTTATAATGTATGAAAATCATGCTATTTATGTTCCTTTTAAATAACAAATAAAAGTAGTACATTTCGTTTTTTTTACATTACATTGTATATTTTTGTACATTACATTTTTACATTTCATTTGTTATGAATAACAAAAAAACTGTCTCTTGCGCAATAAAAATAAGCTATATTGTACATCATGTAAAGAGCAAAAGATATTACCAGCATGCAAGTTATTTTTAAACTACTGTAGTGGCTCACACCACATTACTAAATATACTGTATAGGGGTGTCAAAATTAATCATTTCTACAGTGCATTACAATGCAGAAGAGGACAATTTAGTATCATTTGAGTTACAGACCATTACCAGTTTTGATGTACTGCGAGGAAGGCGAGATGTGTGTGCGATTAGCATACTATGGTGTGTGTGAGGGAAGGAGTAAGTGCGAGTAATTAAAATTGTTAACTATTTTAAAAGCATCTGGGCACATTTTCTGGGACAGTCTTTAACTGACACTGAAGGTACAGTAGAACTCAAGATCACCTATGTCACTGCTAAGGGCACACTGTAAAAAGGTCCATCTCTGCCACTCTTTGAGTGCTGATCACATCATTATCGCTTATTTGATGTTTGTTACAGTACGTTTTCTTTCAACAGGTACGTTTAAAGGTTCAGTTTATACATTTGACTGCTTATATTTAATGACAAAATTGTGCACATGTAAAGTAAAATTGAAAATGCAGTGTATCAAGAAATCAAATTGAATTGAATCGATGACAATCGTAATCGAACCGTGAGACCAGTGTAGGTAGATAGTTTGAGAGTAATATTTCATGTTTATTCATCAATATTAGTTATATTGTTTCAATTTATGTTAATTATATATGGAGTTCGCATGCTCATTTTAGAAGAAAACACATATACATTACATGTAAGTGTGGTATGTAAAGTGTATATATAGGATAATCTATCACATACCTTCTCATTAAGTAGAATCAAGCCAAGCAGTGGCCGTGACATCGACCACTGATTCCTACAATCTTCAAAAATGATGATATTCAACACTGTAGACAGCATCTGGATAATAAGATTGTAAGAACCATGTCAGATCAAATACCTCAAAAACTATAAAAATACCTGACAGATCTACATCAGGAAAATATATTTCATGAACAGGAACATCTATGAAAATCTGATCACATAATCCTCTTACGGTTTTGAGAAGACAAAACACTCTCAAACAACAAAATATTTAACTTAGTGATAGTTCACCAGAAAATATACTATCTATTTTCCCTTAAGTGGCTCCAAACCTTGGAGAGTTTATTTTTTCTGATGAACAAACATTTTGGAAGAATGTTGGAACTCGGCTGCCATTTACAAACTCAGACAGGTCTGGAACAAGCGGAAGGTGAATAAATGATGACATTTTTTTGGGTGAACTATCCCGTTATTGATAGAAGAAAATTAGGCATTTTAAATCTCAGGTCCTCGTATATCTTTCAAAGCCTGAAAGCAGCTGACCTGTTGGATCATCTCAGGGTGCTGCTGCATTATGTGAAGGAAGCGGTCACTCTCCTGGGCCATGGGCGCTACTCTTTTCTTTGTGCTGCGTGAAAGCTGCTTGAATAGATAAGTAACTATGTGGTCCAGGCTTGAGCAGCAACCAGTGCATACCATTGTGTCTGTGAGGGGACAAAAAGAGATGAAGAGATTAAATCAGGCAGAGAAGTTATACTCAGCTAGTGCTTGATTTCTCTCATTTATTTTGTATATTTTTTATTTTTAGGCTAGAAATAAGAAACAAGACTGAACAATTTGCGGTAAATTAAAATGAGAGAAAACCACTGCACTGCAATTAGTGGTTGAGCGATAATATAAAATTACTTGAAAATGTATTAAAATAGAAATGTGTAACAAACATACATTAGAAGAAAATATGTCACAATTTTTTTTTAAATAAAAATATAACTAAAAAGTGTATTGGAGTTGTTTTGTGATCAACAGAAGAGTTAATGGTGGGGAAATGTAAATTTTTTGGATGACCTTTCCCTTTAAGATTAAATTAACAGATGCACACATACACTGAATGAAGCCTACATGAACTACAGACGTTTACTCTAACTTTACATAGAGATTTTCACAGATTAAATTAACTTAAATCCATATCTTTTTTTTTCTGAATTTGTGAAAAACATAAAACTATTTAATCACCTTAACATGACCTAAAATGAAAACTGCATAAACACAAAAGTCTTATCTATACAATTAAAAAATAATAATCATATTGAAGAGAGAAAAAAAAGAAAAAAGGAAATCACAATCGTGTAACTATGAAAAGAACAAAGGTCAATATTGGGGTATTTTTTTCAAGCTGATGCTGGATATCTTATGTTTTCTATGGCTGCTCAGTCATTCTTGTACTATAAAAACTGTTGCAATGTATTTTGTTCAGAACAGAGATTGGCTGAAATAAAACAAACAAAACATGGCAATGAAAAAAGATAAATCTGCATTTTTGTCCAATAACATGCAACCATTTGGAGGGGGCTTATACCTTTAATTTGACATAACAGAATAGTACCTATAAAACAGGAAAGTATGGGGAGCAAAGAGAGGGGTTTAGGACCGGCAAAAGATGCTGAGCTGGGAATCAAACTCGTCGCAAGCACCATAGTGCTATATGGTGGCACACTAACCACTAGGCTACTGGTGCTGACAAAAAAAAATCTTAAAATTGAAGAGGTCCTTACCAAGTGCTGTGAGACCTTCTGATATGGAGGACAGGATGTACATGACCACATGTGGCTCCAGGCTGGCAATGAAGTTCATGTGATCTTGAGTTAGCACCTCCAGAAGAGAGTAGTACGACTGACTTAGCTTTGGATAATCCTGCAGGAAGAGCAAAACAAGCAAAAATCAAGCAGCCTGAATGGTAAAGGACACACTCCAGATACTGTTAGCCGATGGTTTTTACCAGCAGGTCACTATGAGGGATGGACAGGAGTAGCTTAATGAAGGTCTGCAAGGCGTTGTCCAGGGCATCGTCACCGTACAGACGGAAGACGCCGAAGTTCACGTAGTTGCCGCTTAATACGGCTTTCAGCATGGAGAAGCAAATGGAGATTCCCTTCAGTTTTAGTGCATACACCTGATCTTTTGGCACCTCACCCAGTGTCAGGATACGATTCCCTTGAGGAGAGAACAAGAAATGATTACACTGATTCTTCAATTTATGACAACATCGAGTGTTCAGAGTTTAATCATTTTACATTATATCAGTGATTGACATTAAGATTTAAAGCATAAGTATTTAATAGCACTTTTGTAAATAGAAATGAACCATCAAAATGCAATGCAAAACTAGCAATAATTAAATTGAATATTTTAAAAAGTTGGCCAAATTACTAGGCCTTCTGTGAAATTAAAAGTGCTGTATAAGAAAGAGATTTTTTCCAACACATTATTCAACATTTTAATTGTTAATTTCTAATAGCCTATTTATTTTATTATGACAGCACATACTATTTTACTAGTTATTTCGCAAGACATAGGAATTCACCCAAAAGTGCAATTTAAAGGTTTAACTACGTAAATTAGGTTAACTGGGCAAGTGATTGGTTTGTTCAAACAGCGGTATGTTCTGTAGCCAATCAAAAAAAAAAAATCTTATTAATAATAATAATATTGACCATAATTATTTTTTTATTTTTAAAACTGCTTTTATTCCAGTCAAGCTAAAAGAATTAAGACTTTCTCCAGAAGAAAAATATAATAGGAAATATTTAGAACACATTGGGAAATATTTGAAAGATAATAAAAAATTTCAAAGGAGCTTGGAACTGTATGTAATATAAATGACAAACATTTACTTTCAAATGTGATACACTTTTATTGCTGCAATTGTTTGTCAATAGGCATACATACATGTAACTTTAGTATTAATTTTATTTGCTTCTATTTGTTTTTTTGCATTACACCTAATGGTACTCTACACATATCCATGTACAAAATGTCCTGAACACAAAACCCATTTCTTCTTAAATGGTTACAAAGTATTGCTCCCTGAAAAAACTATGCTGTTTTTTAAATGATATCCTTCAGGTCAAAACAGACCTGAATGCATTTTGAGTGCTAAACACATTAAAAGGCTACAACTGTATTAAATAAATGTGAGTGCTGCGAGAATCAATACTGTAATGTTGCACATATAACAGGCTCATGATTTCAAAACAATGATTTATGCCAAGCGATTGCTTATGATTGTCTGCTGATTAGTTATGGCAGTGTTTATTTTATAGATTTCAATGTAAACTTGACTCATAACATGAGTGAGTTATTGAGAAAATTATTTATAATTTTACAATTAAATAATTGACAAACGGATTGCGAACCAGAAACATTTATTTGCTTTACATTTTTATTCTAATAAATTAAGTAATTTTACTTTGTTAATATCGTCTATGTTTTTATCACAGAAAAACATACAATTTTATACATTTTCATTAAGACCTTCAAGAGAAATTAAATGACACCCGGGCCATTATAGAGGATGTACCGTATGTTGTAATCATCTTGCTGGTCTCCCTGAACAGCAGGATTCCATTCGGCGACGACACATCGAACTGTAATCTCTGTGACCTTCATAAAAACACACAGTAAGTCAGAGATCACACATAACATTTAAAACACAGCTCTCAAAGACATATGTTACATGTACCTGTTGTGGACGAGCTCAGCCATGAGTTTGAGGACCGGTGTGGTGCAGGCGGGCACGTGGTACCACAGCTCTATTGCCCTCTGTAAAATGGGCATGTAAGAAGGGTATCTAAAAATCCGTTAAGGAACACGACTTAACTGAATTTATTTCCCCATATTGTTTACAATCAGCAATATCTTGAGCAAAAGTTTCGAATGTTTCGAACCTTATTTTTTATTAATTTAAAAGAACTGAGAAATTCTTTAACATGCAAAATTAAACAAAAAATATATAATATTTCTTAATGAAAAAGAGTAACAGTAAAATTATATAAATCTACTTCTGTACTCTATAAAAATCTACACACACAAATATATTTCTAAAAGATTAGAATGAATTTGTATAACTGTACTGCATTTTTGTAATAATTTAAACAAAACATTAGAAAATTCTAAATTGTGTATCTATGAGAAATTTGTATCATTAACTTTGTTTACAATTTATTTTAATTAGGTACGACAAATACAATATAACAATTAAATATTCAGAGTAATAAAAACAAACAACATCTAAAAAAATGAATGCAAGTATAAATAAACAGAGAACTTTTGTTAAAATAAATATACAACAAATACAAAAATATGTAAAAGGATACATCCAATCAAAGAGCATCATAAAGCTGGTCTTGGCATTAAAGGCAAAGGCAATTCCCCTCAGATCCCGCACCAGTCCAACTAACGTTCTCTGAAAAAAAAAAAAAAAAGATGTGTTCATCTTTCATGTCAGATTATCGAAAAATCAAAACAAAACAGTGTTTTGCATGTGCTGCGTCACACTGAGGAGGCTTTGTACAAAAAAAATCTCTCACTTTTGCTTCCTGTTCATTAAAGGTGTTTGTGCTGAACATCTGAGCGACGGCCTCAAACGCAGCAGTGAGAGGAAGCATGAACTGTTCAAACTGGTCCTCATCCTCACCTGCCAGAGGCACACAACATCACTAAACAGCTCCTTTTAGAATCATACTTAGTGCTCAGCATAAATGAATACATCCCCTTTTGAAAATGAATATTTTATCCATTTCTCAGTTAATATAGACTATAGACTCAGTGAATAGGGCTGTGACGGTGACAATTTTTTACTACCGCGGTGGGAAGTCACCAACAACCGCCGGTGTTGCGGTGGTGGTGGGGGGTTGGGTCAGTTATGCTGTAAAATAATCTGTGACAGAAGTTCACTCAAAAGTGAAAATTCTTTCCGTCATTAATTACTAACACTTCCGTCATTCCAACCTTCAGAACACAAATTTAGATATTTTATAATATGAAAAAGCAATTAAATTATGAAAATTGTGAAATTAAAGCAATAGTCCAGAGATCTGGTCCCCGCGTCAGGTCAGGTTGCGCCTGTAGCCTATAAAACGCGCACGCGGCGGCGGAGGCACACTCTTAACTCACAGGGGAGAAAACTGCACTAGGATGACATGAAGGCGAGCAGCCTAATTCATTTCATGTTTTGGTTAACTAAGTCTTTAAATACAACTCTTTTGGAGCTCTAAAGGGAAAAAAACGCTAAAGAAATTTGCCGTTAAATAAATTTTAGCAGAGACGCAACTGCCAGTCATTTTCACATTAGTTTTTTAGTAGGGGATTAATATTAGAGTACCCTACTAAAAATGTTTAGTTGGACACTGCACAGTCCTACAGTAGTCTACAATATAATTAATATTATAATTTATTATTATTAATATTATTAAAACTAAGCTATAAAATTGACAAAACGCAAAACCCTTTTTAATGTTTGCTTTCATTTTGACATGGCTAAAGCGCAGTTTTACAGTTGTGAAAAGAAACGTCCCAATATGCAGCAGCATTTTCAAGCTGGGACACTTAATAAATGCCTTTTGAGTTTAAAGATGATAGGCCTGCGAAGTCAAGTTTACAGTGTTATAAATGAAATAGGTATATAGTGCATTGAGTAAGTGGATTTGCCGCGGTAGGTAGGCTGAATGATAATCTAGTGTAGACAGGCTCTCTGTTTTGCTACACTAATCCCCGAAAATGTAACTAAGTAACACATTTAGCTACTATTTTTTTTAAATGACATTGAATTGTAACATGTAGCTTTTTTCTAACACTGATATTGGTTGGGTAATGAAGTGTGATGACTCGGTTATGATTTATTTACCGGTAGTGGGAAGTGAAAGTGGGTTAGCTTGCATGTGTGGGCATAGTTTGACTTCTTTACATAAAACTTTAAACATTCACGTTGTTTGAAATAAAACGGAAATAAATAAGGAGAATAAAATATAGTTTGAACCACTCGTCTGGCGCTGAAGCCATGCTTCGTCTGCGTTAATAAACGGTATCGTTGCATAACCTTCACTGATAAAATCAGTAATAGCGAAACTTCATATTATTATTACTACTATAAAAAATATATTACTGGACTAAGTCAGTATAACTTAGGCAGTAATGCAAAGTAATAAATAAGTGAATAAATAGCCTAAATGAAAGGAACAAGAGGGACCAAAATCGTCAATGTCTTCCATTTATCACTTTCTCTTTTTTATCTGGCTTTTTTGGAAAGGCCTCTGCGATACCTGGCTGACTAGCTGCGCGTTTGCGTTCAGAAGACAGGAGTTGATTATACGTGGCTGGGTGACATGACCGGAGATGGCTGTGGAGACTCGACGTGTTTGCCCATTTAACACTTTTTTTTTTAACAAACCCTACAAATAGCTTCTTTTATTTATTGGTTCACCTTTCTCGTTCAGCACGAATCCAAAATGTTCCCAGATTGGCGATGTAACATTTGGTTTTCCAACGAGATTCATGGCTGAACTTGCTGAATCGCGCCTAACGTTATATTCTAACAGAAATGCAATACTTTGCAACATAACGGAAATTTCAGTGTGTGACGTCACGTACTACCGCCGGTGGCAAATGACCACCGCGGTGACGCGGTTGTCTCGGTGACCGTCACAGCCCTATCAGTGAATATAAAATATATTTTGGTGCATTTAAATTTAATTAAGAGTTTGGTCACCTACCACCTAACGTAAAGAATACAAAGACAATACAATTAAATTCAAATTAGTTATTGCAAAAAAAACAAAAAAACAACAACAACTACAAAATGCCAATAAATCTTATATTTTTAACGTTTCTCTAGATTTTTCCTGTTTATTCAATTCTGTGAGGGGTGTACTCATTTATGTTGAGCACTATATATGCTTTATTTCATATATCGGATGATTAAAAATACACTTTAAAAACACACTCTTACCCAAATCCACCATAAGAAGTCTCCCCAGGGCCGTGTAGAAAGTGGTCCGACACCTCATGTCACTGAGATTGGCCTGATTGTTCACACCCAGGAAAGAAAAGTGCTCACTCTGTCACACACAAAGTTAATGAGACAATGTCAGCTTGTTGCAGTAAAAAGCAGTTTACTAAATGTACATTTACAATTATTAAAATGCAAACTATTTTTAATGAAAAAAGTCGTCATTTTATATCATTAAGATCATCCAATGTTGAAAACTGGTAGCCACTGACTACCACAGTATTGTTTTTTCTACTATGTCAATGGGTACTAGTTTCAAACATCCTCTTATATCTTCAGAATATGTTTTTCTTATAAAGTTGCATCTTTTGTCATTTTTTAGTCACTTACTGTGTGGTTGTTTAGCATGAACTGGACAGCGCTGAGTTTGACTAGTTTCCTAACACTGCTGTATGTGAGAAATAAGGTTAAGGAAACACACAAGAACACATTCACTCACTGTCAAAAACATTTCAGATCACGCTATATATTAACATCATGTTGTCTAAAATGTACACAAGTGACGGGTGTGTAAGGATATCCAATGGAGAGGTCATTGAGGAGCTGTAGTGTCTTAGACGTGATTGGTTCACACTGTCCCCAGTACTTCAAGTTGGTGATTCTGCATTGAAACAAAACTTTCCGTTAAAAACATTGCTCCGAATTGACCAAGTAAGGTTTAATCATTAGTTGACATCTACTCACATTTTCCCGATGAAAACACTGAGTACCATGGTCTCATCATTCAGGCCAAGAACCTCTGATAATCTCCGATACAACTAAGGATCAAACAAAAATAGTATTAATTGGTGATTTTCATGATAGTTTTTACTACAGGGCTCCTGTAGTAAGAGATCACATTTTGCTATTTTTGCCAGCGCAACAAAACTTTGCAGGGGGTTGCACTGGTGCCATTATTTATTTGCCGAATTGATGTCAAACTGGATCCCAACTAATGTTTCTGGCTAATTTTATAGAAAAGAAAAAACTTGTAATAATATTCATTTTACATGTCTAACAGTGTCAAATCAGGTGTTGATGGCCCCATCTGTAGAGCTTAGTGGCACCAGTGCTATATGTTATGTTAACTGGAGCCCAGTGCTACATCATCCATTTTAAATGAAATTATTTATTAGCCAATCAGCATCTGAAAACCATCTATTATGTTATAACTGTAGTATTTAAAATTATTAAATTATAAAAATGATTATTATTCAGGACTCAATAATGATGATTCAAATTTTGCCAAGTGCATTTTTTTTGTGCTGGTACTTAGGCTGCTTTAGGCCTGTCATGAGTAAATGAATATGGCACTAAAACCACCAGTAGGTGGCTGCGAATCTTAATGAGTGATTCATTAATTTATTCATTCAAATACTTCCAACACAATAGTGATTCATGAAAAAACAAAGTTATTGTATTTATGAAAGGATATCTCAATCCCTGACTTAAATTGTTTTTCCAAACTTAAAAAAAACGCACTTAAAACGCACAAATGTTCTGCTCCGGGTAAAAGAAGCAACTTTGACAATTGACAAGGGGGTTCTCTCAAATCCATAAACTATATATTTGGTGAGAAATAGGGATAAAGCAGCTAAAATTCATTGTAAAAAAAAAAAAAAAAAACAATGTCAAAAATAGCGTTTTGTTTTTACAAATGTAAATAATGGACATTTTAATAAATACATAATTGAATTCATCTTTCCAATTATGGTCCAGTCCCAAATGGCACCCTCCTCTGAGTCTATACTTTGCTGCAAGGGCTGCTGGGTAATTGTACACCGTGAAATCTACATCCCTACGGTGCAATTTAAGTGTGCCATTTGAGACACTGTACCCAAAATTTAACCAATTCAAACAGTAGGAAGAAGACTTGTAAAGGAAAACAGGCTAAAGCAGAACTAAACATGTTAAGCAGATCAGCAATTCTCTCTATGTGCACTTATCTTATGTTCACAGTTTGCAATCTGAGCAACAGGAGAGAAAATTTGAGCTTTCTGATTAGTTGAGGACACTTTCATCTCCAACATGAAAAAACTATTTGTTTTCAAACCTACATGTCCATTTAGAAAGCCAGATTAAAAGAGTGAAACCACAACTACAGCATGCAAAAAAAATCTGAATCAACTGTCTTTTCAAAGCCCAGACATAACATCATCAAAAAATATTCAACAACCCTGAGAGAACAAACCACAGCCAGAAGTTCATGCTCATGAAACAAATAATCTAAAACTTCAATACAAACGGCAATTACCTTTGATGATTTTTGCACCTGGTCACCAATGTAGATTTTGCGAAATTGTTCGAAGAAACTGAGCATGGCTAACTCAAGCTTCTCATTTCCTGCTTGGGCCAGTCGAGAATCTGTGAGGTTCATTAACTGCAAAACTCTAAAAATGACAAAAAGTAAATATTTAAAATACAAGAACATGTGATTTCAAATGATTATTTTGTCAAAAATAAAATAATAAAATACCACCACAAAAACAAGTGAAAACAGTAATTGCATCAATATTATAAAATACTAGAGGTTAAACAGATCACAGTAGATTCATGATTTTTACAGAATATGATCCACAGATCAGCATGCACATGGACTAATTGTGCATGTTTTTTAATTAGCAAATTAACGGCAAAGCTAAAAATATATATATATATATATATATATAAAAAGTCACAGAGTAAAACAAATTGACTTGTTTTTTTTAGTTTTGTCATGCTGGTTTGAAACCATGCTTGATTTGATTCATGATTCAAACACTCATGATGTGATTATAACCCCAAACCACTATAAAATGCAGTATATCAAATGTAGATTCTATTTTTAAAAGTTGAAAAAGAAGACAAATACAAACATTGAACTAGGTTTCATCTTTGACTTTTGTACTGATGTTATTTGATAAAAGTCAGTACTTGCTGTTACATTTATCACGTTGCATGAGCCCAAATAATAATTAGTATATATAAAATGAAGCATATGTTCATGCCAAACATACATCCTGGTCTGAACTTTTTTTTTTTAAGTTTCTCACCGACACACAAGCTCCCCATCCATGGCATCTTGCTCATCCGTGCTGGCAAACGATACTCTTCCACCAATGACTGCACCAATGATGTACACTAGCCACGTCAAACGACCTGAAAAACACAGACATCATCTAAATGTGGTGTCATAATTGTGCATCAAGAAAGACAAGATGTTTCAAGATTACCTTCTTGTACTGCGATGTCCATTGTGCTGGAGTTGGTGGACTGCAGCAGCTCCTGGTATGACTGGGCCGACTGATCGAAGAGCTGGACCAGCAGCGCACAGGTCTTCTCATACTCACACCGGCCAATAGTAGACAGCTGGTCCAGCTGCTGTTGCACCAGTCCGGCATCATCCAAGGGGTCTTCAAGACCATCCCTACAACAATGAAAATTGCATTTAGGAACAACACTAGGGGTATCAATAAATTCCAAAGTATCCAATAATGGATCTTTTTCTTCTGCATGATGATACACATTTACTATGAGCAATACGACGCTTGGAGCTGTAGGTTAAGAAAAAAAAAATGTTTTGAAGCTATGATTACAGTTGAACCACTAAAGTTACATGGAATAGTTTGGTTACTGTTCTGGACTTTAAAACATCTTGGAACCATTGCTGTCTTTGGACAATTTGAGACCTCTCAGACTTCATCTAATATATCTTCATGTTTTTCCAAGGATGAACGAAGGTCTCAGTGGTTGAAATAACATGACGGTGAATTTTTAATAACAGAATTTATATTTTTGGGTGAACTAATAATTGGATTTACCCTTGCATATGCTATTTGTGTTTTGCACGCAAATCATATTCGCCACTAAACTATGCATATTAATGTGTTCATGCTTTCTGACCATTGATAAAGTGTGTAGACTGAATGGATGATTATTAATTAATCATCAATTAATCATTCACATCTTTACAACCATACTTATTACATTCATGCTTAACTGTGTCTTTAAATACGACTTGCTTTACCTCAGAATGATGTGCACGGACTCCAGGCGGGACGTGATGTAGGCCTTGGTCACCTCAGGGGTGTAGGTCTCCAGCATGTGGGGCTCTGTGGCTTTTACATAAGGGACAGATGCTGCCAATCGCTGCCACAGGCTCAGCAGATAGTGCACGCTGTTGGGGGCAAACTCCCAGTGCTGGAGCACATCAGAGTTATTATTAGTCTTTGAAAAACAGCTCTTCACATATCACATTCATTTTATCATCAATGGTGGAATGTTGGTTCAACTTCTGTGGAAGTCACAAACTGGCTTAATGTTTAGCACACCAATTTTTCGCTTACCTGAAGACTAGTTACGGTGAAGTTAGCAATCAGTCTTATGACCTCAGGGTAGTTCTCTACTTTAACTAGTTCTCCCAGCTGATAGTTACTCTTAAGTCGAGCCAGCAATCGGCAGAACTCATGGTAGTTGTTTGGGTCTGATAAACTCTGCAAAGCCAAAAAAATAAATCATGAATATTGCCATTTTACCAAATGAACCATATACAGATAAATTAGGAATAACCTATGGCTAAAAGTGCATTATGCAATTTATACCATTCATTATAAGTTGAGAAAAGAAATAGCCTGTCCTGTGAGAGAGGTTGCATTCAAAAGTGCATTACAATAATGTAATCGCACCTCCCTGTAGATAATTCTGCTTATACCATGATCACTTGCCAGCAATGTTAACGTAAAGCTGTTATTAAGATCTGCACCACAATATTTGATCTGAATGATAATAATTGTGTCATTTTTGCCTTGTTAGATCTAGTATTTTGTCCACTTTAGAACAGGCACAGATATAAAAGTAATACAAAGTAGTTATCTGTATTCATTAGCAGGACCAAGAGAGAAGTGTATGTGAAATACCTGCATCTGTGTGGCGTCTCTCTGCTAAAAGTAAAGCTGTGAGCTTAATTACTTTAAAAATAGCAACGTTACCCCCAAGTTGCTGAGAAATAGGTCTAAACTAAAACTGTTAGTAGATTGCAGTAAGTTTCATTGACAAAAAAACAACAACAACAGACAATGAGTTTGTTAAACTGGTACAAAAAGGTCCTATTTGTGACGATGCAAATCAGTTAATTCTTCAGGAAAGTGAAAGTAAAAACAGAAGGCACTTTTGGCATTTAATGCTGCATTAGTGCATGTTCTCTGAAAGCTGCTTCTACTTATGAGCCAGAAATCTCCTTGATATAAAATGCATTAGCTATTGGGGATATCTCTAACTATCTTAGAAACACAATATCATTGGCTATTGGCACAACACTAGAGTGACATACTCAATGTCAGCTTACACATTAAAACAACAGTCACGATATTATCACAGACAATAAATTTTGCACAGCCCTAATCTGCATGTGTGCGCTTCAGTGGAAGAATTGCATTAATACATAATATTAATAGTTTTAAATGCAATATAGATTTCAGATAGATCATGCTATAAACAGCACTTTACACTGACAGCTACATAATAATAACAATTAGTATTACATGCATTTATAAAGACATTCAAACAAGTATAAAGATGGATGGCATACTTGAGGGTTCTCCAATATCCTCTTCACCCCATCTACTAAATGTGAGAGGAATTTTGCTCTCTCTGCGTTGTTGAAGAGAGACCTCCGGACAGATGCTATTTGGACTAGACATGACAAAACCTGAAAGGTGAACCAGACACACGGTTATTACCAGCAGACAGCACTGGGGAAAGAGTCTAACAGTATCTATAAGGCGAAGGCTTGTTTATCTTTACACGCATGTCATGCTGTTTATCTGACACTCACCAAGGGAGACAGTGAGGGAGGGATGGAATGATACAAATCAAAAAACAGCTGCAAGGTTGAGGAATCCAAAAAGGCTGCAGATGAGAGAAAAAGACCAAAATTAAACATGAATGCAATTATAAATGCCTCATCTTATATTAAATACTGCCAGTAAAAAAAATTGGGCTAACAAATTGTTGTATTTTTAAACAGTAAAAACCAAAAAAAGAATTTAATAAACAAGCAAAAATGTGCAATATTTTAATTGCTCATTGCAAAGAACATTTCTTGTTTTTTTTTTTCTTGAAGATTTGATTAATTATTATATATGATAGATGGCATTTGAATTTATGTTTCCTCTTTAAAAAAAAAATATATATATAATATAAATATATAAATTAACATTTCTAAAACACTATCTAAATATTTAATTTTAAAATCTCTCGAATACAGTCTGTTTAAATGTACTAGAACACAGCTGCCCCATTCATACATTCATTAATTGTTCGCCAAAGAACATCAGCGTACCTGATCTCCAGCTGGTGGGGATCTGGACGGTGCACAGATCATCTGAGGACTCATCGGTGGATGTACCGATGAAATCGAAGTTGAGGCAATTGTGGGCCAGTTTGAGTAACTGCATGAGCAGCCCGTGCTGGCTCTCATCGTTCAGATTCAAGTTCTTCCCAGACGCCTGCGGGCAGACAGAACAATCCATTAAACCTTTAACATAACGTTCAGCAGTTGTGAATGAGAATACACAGTTCTATGAATCATTAAAAATTAGGCTCACCTGTTTGAGGAGGTTGCAGGACAGGGTGAAGATGTCAAACAAAGAGGAATCTCGAAATGATGACGCAATCTTCCTGTGTTTTGTAAGCGGATGTGTCGAGTCTGCCTGAAGGACCAAAAGGTTGAAGAAATCAATCATTAACTTTTAAAGTAACTTTCAGATATTGATACTGAGCATACAGGAAAAAATAAATAAATATCAAGTATTGCAGAAAGACTAAGTAAAGATATAATGCTGCGAGTGGAGAAACTTACTTGGTTAATCTCATTGGTTAACTGGGACAGAATTGTGACTCCTATGATGCAGTGTTCAACACTATCCTAAAACAAAATACTATGTTAAAAATACAAACTTAATTTTATGATTTAAAGAAAAAAAAAAAAAAAAAAAAAAAAAAAAAAATACCTCTTTTTTAACACATTTAAGTGGTTTTAAACCTTTATGAGTTTCTTCATTCTGTTGAAGATATTTTGAAGAACATTGAAAACCTTTAACCATTAATTTCCTTAGTACTTGTTGTTCCTACTATGGAAGTCAATAGTTATAGGGTTTCAGCGTTCTTCAAAATATCTTTTTTAGAGTTCAACAGAAGTCAAACCGGGTAATGAAGGGTGAGTAAATGATGACAATTGTCATTTTTGGGTGCACTATACCTTTAACACACCATATGAGCAACAACGGTTATATTCACAACAAAAATAGTTCCATTCCATTACGCAAACAACATAATTTCAATAAACATTTACAAAAATTGACAAGGGATGCACTGATAAAATATTATGGCCGATACCAATTTTAACAAAAAAAAAAACTTTCGACCAATTCCAAAGTCGGTCCATTCCATGACTTTTCCAAGATTTCAGGTAAATATTCATAACCTAATGTTTCATGTAATTTACCAACACATTGTAAAATATGTTACACTATATGTAGTTTACTTTTATATTCATTTTTTTTATATCCATGTAGAATTTATTTCGATAATGCTTACACAACAGTTAGATAAAATAGTGTGTGTGCATGTGATTCAACTGCAATTCATTCAAGTGACAAATAAAACATGACAAATTGTGTTTTAGTCTGGATGACAAACACTTCACATTAGCCAACTCAGCTTTAGTCACAACAAACAAAATGAACACTCGAAATAAAACAAATTTGCATTTGAATTGTCATACATTGTATAATTCTGAAATAAAGAATATTATCTTCACCAAAAGACTATACAATCAATCATACCTGCAGAAATCTTGTCACATCGACTATGACATTCCTGAAGACGTAATCTTCCTTTTGGCAGTCGAACCAGCCAAGTTTGGTGATTCTGGCATAGAGCTGGATCAGGGCTTGCGTCACAAAGGCAGCAAGCTTTGGCCGGGTTGCCAGATAATTGAGAACATAATTTCCTGAGTAACCGATTTGACATTCATTAAAAAAAATTGGTTCCAAATTTGGTTCCAAATCTAAAGTTGAATTTGCAGCAGATTCTATACACTTACGAATGTCAATGCGCTGCTCCAGGGGAAGTGGGTTACTTGTTCGCGACACCAACTTGGAGAGACATGTTGCAGCCAACAACTGTGAGTACGAGGACTGTAAAAAAAAAAAAAACCCAAACAAACAAAAGAAACAAACACAGTGCCAGTAAGCAATACGCAATTCAGAGAAGACTCACTCAACTCAAAATAATGGAGGAAGAATTGTTTTTGTTTTTTTAAAACACTACTGCTATCAGATAATTTGGTAGATTTTGTTTGACAATCTAATTAGAAGAAGACTTACACTTCCTCTTTCCAGCAACAACTGGCATTTACTCAGGCAGTCGGGACTGTTGGTGAACTCCACCAGTGCTTTCTCGGCCTGAAGACGTGTGGTGGTGTCTGTGGTCTCATACAGCTGCTTGCACAGGATCTCTAGCTGGGCTAGGCTCTGAAAGAACAAAAACAAAACAAATATTCATTGCTATTAAAATGTCTCTTTTTGCCATTAAAAATTTTATGTTGCTTTTTATATTAGAAATAAAAATAACGTCATTAAACAACATTCAAAAGATGTATTTTGGTATATAATTTCTTAACTATCTGCAATCAAATTTCAGATTTTGGTTTAGTTCGGACCCAAAAGTATCCTTATTCTACAAATCTATGATTGATAATTTTTTATTTATTTTTAAAAACCATACGCACTTCTCATTAATGAGTGAATGTGAGAGAAAACTAAATTACCATGTTAGTACTGCATTTACAACTTTTGATTAAGTTGAAATTTGAGAACATATGAAACTGTAACAGTACACTACCTCAACAAACTTGGACATAACAGCTATGTCAAGGTTAAGGTTGTACCCTATGTAGCCTATTAATATTACTTCAGGAAAACTTCTGTATCTTCTTGTACAATCACAACATTAAACATCACGTTTATGACAAACCAGACACTTATGTTCCATTAAGCAAATTAATGTGCAGCACTCACATCCACAATTTATTGTACTAGGTCACTGAGGGAGTATCTGGTTCATGCATGCATGAAAGACTATATGGTGATTGGCAAAAAAAGTCAGTGATACACTAATACATAGAGGCGCAATGAAAGAGCTAACTCGTGTTATGCAGCAACAAGCCTCGGACTCTAAACAGTTCTTTGTTCCCTTGTGGAGCATAACTATACAAAATCAGCCTCAGCAGAAAAACAGCAGCCGCAACAAATGCACAGCCTCAATGAAAAACTCCACGTTTATTATGCAAAGAAATTCTGAACTAATGAACTCAGTTGCCTACAGAGTTATCTGGTAATGTTGTATCGCGCCAGAGAGTCACACCCTGTTAAATGAAAAGTTTAATACTTGAACGTATAAAAAAAACGTTCGATTTGATCTGATAAACGAATCAAGAGACCCTAAAAGAACAGGGAGGACCCCCTAAAAAGACAGAAAAAATGCATTTGGATCCTAATAGATAACAAGCTGTATTTGCAGAAAACTGCACAGAAAAGATAAGACAACCCTAAAACTCAAATGAAAACATCATTAAATGGTTTTCCTGAAAAAAAAGAGAAGGTAATAACCACTTACAACTAACCTATAACACATTAATGATTATACATAACATCCTTTGAACACTTTGTATTAAATGACTAGAACACACTTAAATAATGTAAAGTTATTTTACAGTTTCCAGTTAAAACTTTTCAACTTTTTAAACTGCTAAACAAGACAGGAATTGAATGATGAAACCCAGAAATATTGCTGAGTCACCTCACTGGCCTCACAACATATTAGATAATTACGTAAACACACATATTTTGAAACATTAGTTGATGAACATAATATATAACATGTATATTAAGATACCAAGATGCAATCAGCAACACTCAAAGGGCCTTTAAGACGCAATGCTCCTCCAATGGTAATTAATAATCTATTGCTGCAAATGGAATGGCTCCTTTACCACCTACAGAGTAACAGGACGCGTGACTACACTGGAAAGCTCATGTTTACTGGTGCCTGTGCAAATGAGAGTCAGGTTATCAACAGCTTCGTCCGCGACTAAATTTCATGGGAATAAGCAGTTATTCAACACTGTGTTTAACCTCAAGACCTCTTTAACCTTTGACCTCAAATATGGCCCATCTTCTTGTTTGTCATGAATTGGTTGGTCACAAGATAATGGATGACAAGCAGCGGCAGTGTTTGAAAACTAGAAAGCTACAGTGTTTAAATGTACCACTGACATTATAAAGCTGTCTTGGAAGATGTTTTTTTGACAATGACAATAGATTTGAAAAACACAAAGAGTAGAAGAAACATGAGCTGATGCTGTTTGTTTACATCAGAGTGCTAGGACGCATGTTACATTGCTCAACAAAATGATTCTTACTTATACCTATCCTTTACAGTGAAAACTATATTTAAAAAAATTATGTTCATATGATTAAGTTTAGATGTACAATATTAATAGGGAAGACTGAACATGTTTAGACCCTACTGAGGATTAAAAATAATGTAAATAATGTTCGGTTTCTTGCACAGGCCATTTGTTTTGCTTTACAGTGTATCGCCTGGAGTCATAGGTATTCATTTTATTTGGACTGTATGTTTTTGGCTCTCAGTGTTGACTTTCATTTAACAACTCACAAAAGGTTACTGTTTCTCATTAAGAAAAAAATTTATTATGAAAAAAAAGTCACCATCTCGGATGGCCTAAGGATTAGAAAACAGCTAATTTTATTTTTGAGTATACTATCCCTATAACCTGTTTTCATTATCAGAAAAGTAAATGGAATTTAAGACTATCATGAACATCGTTTCATTGCGAAACATTTTGATTAATAAGCAAAACAATATGGATAATATAGTGGAAAAGCTCTCAAAAAGTTTATTTCAGGTTCGCTACCTGCACTTCATGCAATAATGTGAGTTATTCAGCGGAGTCAAATCAACTACCCTCAACCTCTAGAAACGAAGAAATATATTAAAAATAATACATGTATTTTAATGACTTTCATATGAATTGCCTACATGCATCTAGCGGAGAATGGTAATGAAAATTACTTCTAAATTTCAACAGAAACTAATTTCTGCTCGGGCTTTTGGTTTGACGAGGCGGCGCGCGGGAGAATCTCATGAGTTAGCATGAGAGCTACAGGCTAACAGCGCGAGAGCTCAGCAAACCGGACACATTTGCGCTCAGCAATAACAGAATGACAGATAACCACAGTAAAATGCGCTTTTGGGCTTAACAACAGTATTTTCTCTCGGGAAAAAAAGACCTGCTTATTTTGAATTACTATGGCATTGTGTATATAAGGCCAGTTTGTAGTTATTGCACAGCAAGCGTTTGGATGAAGATGATGCCTTGTTTACAATGTAAAACATGACTGTCGCTATAGAGTTACGTGCAGGGGGGGAAATAAACAATCTCTCTGTATCTGCCAATCCCTGCTACTTAAACCGATAGTCTTCGCATCTTGCTTCAAAACAACTTTCACTTATGTGACAGAGTTGTGTGTTAGCTTGGACCACAGAGTTAAAATCAACATGATGACAGGCCACAAGTCAACACTTGATAATCGCATCCAATAAAGCATGCGAGTCAAGCTCTCTCGTTTGGCGACGCATGCATTTAAAACAAACACGCACGCATCGCCGAAATAAGTCTCGAGATTTGCCATTAGACTGCAGTGGATCAAAATTCATTAATTTCATAATAGCAAAACAAAATAATTTACTTACCTGCACATGATCCGCCATTTTGCTCCATTCATGCTCCTCTCACTCCCCCTGACAATGAGCATGCGCGCATCTGCACACAATCACTGGAACATTTACGCAATTGACGTACGTACTGATAAAGCCAGATGTTCGCTCGAGGCTTCGTGAATACCGTTACGGTGGACGTCCACCGCCGAAATAACGCCGAAAGAGCCTTTGTTTACATGCTTCTTAAAGTGAAACTGCGAATTCAAAAATTAGAGGTCACGTGGATTTATAATTTCAAGCGTGAATGAAATTTGCAAGTTGAGAAGCAATGCTATTAACTGATCAAAATGTTTTTGAGTGTTTATGCGGTGAATGTGTGCACCTGTTGTAAATAAACACACTTGCTAATTTTACACAAAACAACGGGCATCACTTTTTTGATGTCAAAAATTTGTACAGTGACGTGAAATGTCAAAATATTGTGTTTCTCTGCTTCAGATTTCTGCATTTAAATAAATTAGTTCATCCATAAATGAAGATTAGCCTATGTCATAATTAACTACCCTTCACTTTTTCCAAACCAGTTAGAGTTTTTTTTCTTCTTCTGCTGAACACAAAATAAGTTATTTTGAAAAATGTTGGAAACCTGTAACCACTGACTTCCATAGTATTTGTTTATCCTATGGAAGTCAATGGTTAAAGGTTTCTAACGCTTTTCAAAATAACTTATTTTGTGTTCAACAGAGA